>ML269492.1:697-57677 GCA_005239495.1 Nicotiana undulata | reverse complement strand
AAGGAGACACGGAACTACTCCGTGAATTTGTAGACAGGTTTCAACGAGAAAGAATGCTACTACCAAGGGTGCCTGATAATTGGGCAGCCATGGTATTTGCAAGCAACTTAAATGACAAAAGTTCAGAAGCCACGAGAAGACTCAAGGAAAGCTTGAGAGAATTCCCAGCTATGACATGGAATGATGTCTATAACATGTACAACACCAAGCTTCGTATAGAAGAAGATACCATTGCTCGTTCAAAAGACGAAGATCGTATCAGTTCCAGACATTCTGAATCAGACAGAAGCAGGTACGATCCTTATATGGGACCTTCTGGACGAGAAACTCATCCCAGGTTTGAAAACACTCAGTCAGAATATAGACCATCAAGCAAAGATGCGGGCTCATCCTTATCAAGATCCAGAAAGGATCGAGATGAACGAACTAGAGGTAATGCACGAATTGGGGATCACACCTTCAATGTAAGTACTTTCGAACTAGTTTCAGTATTAAGAAATATGGGTGATAAGGTTCGATGGCCCAAAGAAATGCGGTTAAACCCAAATAAAAGGAACCCAGATTTCTGGTGTGAATTCCATAATGATCATGAACACAGAACTGCAGATTGCAGATTTTGTGAATAGAACAATTATTGAAACAGGACTTAACAGAATTGTTTAGTGAAAAGGGTAAGCAGGCATACATGAAGAACAGGCAGGAGCCCCCAAAACCTCCATCTCCAAAAAGAACTGTCAACGTGATACACGGAGGTGAAGAAGTAAACGGAGTGGTTTGCAAAGTAGCCACGAAGTTCACAATTACACACGAAAAGCGGGTTCGTGAAAATTCGAAAGCAGACAATATAACCTTTGATGAGGCAGATATCAGCGGATTAATGCTCCCCCACAACGATGCTCTAGTAATATCCTTACTTATTCATGACACTAACGTAAAAAGAGTTTTGATTTATCCAGGTAGTTCAGTCAATATTATTTTGCTAAGAGTCGTGGAAGAAATGCTATTGGGGGGTCAAGTAATCCCGAAGGCACGAGCCATATTAGGGTTTGATAACTCTACCGTTATAACCAAAGGGAGAATTGAACTTAGCACTTATGCTGAGGGAGTGATAAAATATACCAGGTTCCAAGTCATCGATACTGACATGGCTTATAATGTAATCATGGGAAGACCATGGATCCATGACATGAAAGCAGTACCATCCACCTTGCATCACGTAATTAAATTCCCTTCCGAATGGGGAATTCAACAAATTAGAGGCGATCAGCAAACCGCGAGAAATAGAGGTACACTACAACAAAAAGTTAGAAGTGGAAGAATCAAAAGATAAGGAAATCTCCCAAACGGAAAATGTTGCCCAAACAGGTATGGAAAAAATCACTACCCAAATAGGTACGGAAGATATTATTGCTGAAACATGTACGAAAGGAGATAGCCATGAGAAGGTGAATCAAGTTACCACAGAAGAAGTACCAAACCACACAAACATGGATTCCAGACCTGACGTCATTCAGGAACCGGAGGAAGATGAACACATCAAAACAACCACGGAAGAGCTCGAAGTTGTTCCATTGTTCCAACAAAAGCCTGAACAGAAGGTTTACATAGGCACGAGGCTGAGCCCAAGCCGAAGAGGTAAATTAATTGATTATTTAAAAGCTAATGTCTATTGCTTTGCATGGTCCCATTCAGACATGACATGTATACCTCCAGAAGTGATGACTCATAAACTAAATGAAGATCTGTCCTTCATACCTATTAAGCCGAACAAAAGAAAACAAGGACAATTCAAGAACCAAGTGATTGACGAAGAGGTACAAAAACACTTGAAAATTGGTTCAATACGCGAGGTAACCTACCTTAACTGGTTAGCTAACACAGTAGTGGTGCCTAAAAAGAATGGTAAATGGAGAGTATGCGTAGATTACACTGATTTAAATAAAGCATGCCCCAAAGATTCATTTCCATTACCACATATAGATCAAATGATTGATGCCACTACAGGTCATGAACTATTAAGCTTTCTAGATGCGTACTCTGGTTATAATCAGATTAAAATGGATCCCTCAGACGAGGAAAAAACTTCCTTTATTACAAACAGTGGGACTTATTGTTACAAAGTCATGCCTTTTGGCTTGAAAAATGCTGGAGCCACGTATCAAAGGCTAGTGACCAAGATGTTTCAGGAACATCTGGAAAACGATGGTAGTTTACATCGATGACATGTTGGTAAAATCAACACATGCGGAGGAACATTTCCAGCACCTCTGTATTACCTTTGAAATTTTACGCAGGTATAATATGAAATTGAATCGAGAAAAATGCGCCTTTGGTGTAGAATCGGGTAATTTTTGGGCTTCCTTGTATCAAATAATGGAATAGAGGTAAATCCTGCTCAAATTAAAGTTATTGAAGAAATACCCGATATACTTATGAACAAAAAGGATGTTCAAAGACTAACGGGCATAATTGCAGCCTTAGGAAGATTTATTTATAGGTCTTCCGAGAAAAGCTTTAAATTCTTTTCAAATCTCAAGAAGTAGAATCAGCTCGAATGGACTGGAGAATGTCAACAGGCTCTCAAAGATCTGAAGGCTTATCTATCAAAAACCCTGTTGCTATCAAAGCCAAAAGAGGGGGAGAGGTTGTATATCTACCTTGCCGTTGCAGAATTGTCGAAAGTGCAGTACTGGTAAAGGAAGACAAAGGTAAACAATCTCCAATTTATTATGTAAGAAAGACTTTATTAGATGCTGAAACTAGATACCCACATCTAGAAAAATTAGCCTTGGCTCTAATTATGACATATAGAAAATTAAAACCATATTTTCAATGTCATCCAATCACTGTTGTGACCTCATATCCATTGATAAATATTCTGCATAAACAGGAATTGTCAGGAAGGTTAGCCAAATGGGCCATAGAATTAAGCGAGCATGACATAATGTATCATCCTAGGACTGCAATAAAGTCTCAAATTTTAGTTGATTTTAAAAATAACATTGTTCCTGAAGTGGAAAAAGAGTTACAGCTCTTTAACGTTGCTAATTCGGGTCTGTGGACCCTATTTACTGATGGTTCTTCTAATGTAAAAGGTGCCGGCTTAGGCATAGTCTTAATATCACCCACGGGTCAAAAGACGCGGCAAGCTATCAAATATTATCCTATAACTAACAATGAAGCGGAGTACGAAGCTGTCATTGCAGGGCTGGAACTAGCACGAGAATTCTCAATTGAGAAAATCGTAATCAAAAGTGACTCTCAGCTGGTAGTAAATCAGATGCAGGGGACTTATATTGCTCGGGAGACTCGAATGCAACAGTATCTAGAAAAGGCACGAGATCTCGTAAGGCAATTCAAAAACGTGAAAGGTAATACAAATACCTAGAGAGGAAAATGCAGAAGCAGATGCATTGGCTAACCTCTCAGCAGTTACGGAAGTAACAAATAAAGACAATACAATTGTCGTCCATCTGTTCCATTCAGCAATAGACCAAGATAAAAATGAGGTAACTTTTAACAATTTAACCTGGAATTGGAGAAATGAAATTTTAAATTTTTTGCATAATGGAACCATACCTGAAGACAAAAAAGCGGCTCAAGCATTTCGCCGAAAAGTTGCGCGGTACTGCCTCATTCGCAATTCTTTATATCGCAAAATGTTCGGAGGTCCTTTAGCAAAATGCCTCGGACCTAACCAAACGGAGTTCGTGATGAGGGAAGTCCACGAAGGACACTGTGGAAATCACGCAGGAGCAAGATCCTTGGTCAAAACCCTAATCAGAGCTGGGTACTACTGGCCTAAGATGGAAGAAGAGGATGATGGCTTCGTATCCAAATGCGACAAATGCCAACGATTTGCTAACAATATGCACCGACCAACAGAGTTATTGCACCCAGTGATATCGCCATGGCCGTTCATGAAATGGGGGATGGACATAGTGGGACCCCTTCCCATAGCTAAAGGAAAGGTATAGTTCTTACTCGTGTTAACTGACTATTTCACGAAATGGGTGGAGGAAGAAGCCTTTAAACAGGTGCGGGAAAAAGAAGTAAAAATCTTCATATGGAGAAATATAATATGCCGATTTGGAATACCGAAGGAGATCGTATGTGATAATGGCCCGCAGTTCATAGGCTCGCAAATCACAGAATTCTTCGAAAGCTGGCAAATCAGATGAATCACTTCAACGCCATGTCACCCTGTGGCTAATGGGCAAGCTGAATCAACGAATAAGGTCATCATCAACAACCTAAAGAAAAGGTTAGAGAAACCAAGGGAAATTGGCCTGATGAATTATCGGCAGTGCTATGGGCTAACAGAACAACTTCAAAAATAGCCACGGGAGAAACTCCATTCGCGCTTGTTTATGGCTCAGAAGCCTTAATACCGGTGGATATTGGCGAACCAAGTAAAAGGTTTACAACAGCCACGGAAGATACAAACAGCGACGAGTTGAGAACTAATCCGGACTTGCTCGAACAAAGAAGAGAAGTCGCGCTGATACGTATGGCAGCTCAAAAACAAATCATATAGCGTTATTACAACCGTAAAGCTCACCTCAGATACTTCAAAATTGGGGACTTCGTTCTCAAGAAAGTCTTCCAATCAACAAAAGAAGCTGGTGCGGGAAAGTTAAACCCAAATTGGTAAGGACCCTACAAAGTCCGAGGCATAGCTGGGAAAGGCGCCTATGAGCTGGAAGCTATGGACGGCAGGATATTACCAACAAGCTGGAATGCCATCCATTTCAAGAAGTATTACTTCTAAGGAAAAGGCATACCCCTGGTCAGGTATCACTATGTTCGATTTCATATTTGTACAGTTAAAATTTTACTAACCGTTTTAGATGATAGGCAAAAAGCTAACCCATCACCAGATGATGATATTAGACCTGCAAAGACGCGAGGAAGTAACTGAATTCCCGGTCTAGGGTTACACTTCCTGATGGACGTTTTGAAGGGTTAAGCAGTCATCATCTAAAAACTATATACCTTTGAGTCCCGTATGTTTTTCCTTTTAAGGAAAAGGACCACAAAGAAGGAATAGTCAAGTGCTCGAGTTTTCATTCTTCAAAGCTAAAACACTTGGGGGACTATACAGTATGGAAGGCAAAGATGAAGCAAAGAAGACTATCAAAAATTCAAAGCTCGAGCCTGAAGCTCCATCTACCCAACAAGTCAAGTGATACGAGCAAAATCGAAAGAGCCAAAGACTCAAAAACACAAAAGCCTGATTCAAAAACCTTCGAACAATGTTCATAGATGTAAACAAACGTTCAGGTTAAAAGGCAAAATATTAGTTACGAGGGAGAAATGCACATCTTTGTACTTATCTAGAAAACTGTTGTAACTAAAAACAGTTGTTTATCATCTTTGTATTCATTCAGAAAATTGTTGTAACTAAAAACAGTTATGAAATCTTTGTACTCGTACAGAAAACTGTTATCAATAAAAAACAGTTACGGATGAAAGATCACTATCCTTGCATTTATTCAAAAAACTGTTATAAACAAAAAACAGTTACGAATGAAAAAGCATCACCCTCGTGTTTATTAAAAATTGTTATCAATAAAAATAGTTACGGGTTTAAAAACAGTTATTCCCTTGTATTAACTTGAAAAAACGGTTACATGAGGAAAACAGTTACAAAATACAAGTGTATATCAAACCTATTAAAATTAAACAGTTGCAACATGAGTTTTAGACGATAATCAAACACATGTAAAATATTATGAAAGTTCGGCACAAAAAACTTTCTTCAGAAACATTGTTAAACATGTGAACAATTCCTATCTTTCTATTGCATTTTTACACCATTATGAAGTTGAGATGTCTTCTTCATTAAGTGTCGATAAAAAAAAGGGCCCTCTTTCATAAAACCGTACCTACTACGAAAAGTTACGGATAATCCAAGCATTTTATATGCAAAACTCAGAGGTAAAACTTAAACCTCAAAAATGAAGCATGCAAAAGACTTAAAGAGTGGAACAAAAACTCAAAAAAAAATTCATACTTGCATTAATATACTAACGGCTAAGTAAACTAAGTATTAACTTATACTTAGCCGTATAAAGTTTATATACATTCAGGTGCCCCTAAGTTGTCATTTGGGGAATTAAAAGGATCCAAACTTACCCCCGATGAGACTAGGGGTAACCACCAATTGAAACAAAAGGAAAAAAAAGAGGAACCAACTTCTTAAACTTCTTTGGAAGGGGGATTGACTTCACTAGCAGAGGGAACAGGAGCAGCTGGGGACAAAGAGACTTGAACAGCAGAAGCCTCACCTTCAGATGAAGAGAGATTCGGATCTTGTTGAGCCTTCAATGGCCTCCTTGATTTTTGCAATTTCAGCATTAAGGTCGAAACCCTCTCGGCTCATTTCAGTCAATGTGTCGAGGCGAGAGTTCATATACTCCCAACTAACATCAACAGTTGTCTTATCTTCAAGATCTTCGTAATCTTTTTCCCATAGCATAACCTCAGCTCTTAGTTCGCCCCTCTCAGCCACATCAGCATCATTGGAGGCCCTTAAAGGAGCGAGAGACCTTTCCAGGAGTTGAACTTTCTCCAAAGAGTTGCGGAGATCCTCCTGGGTCTGAGTAAGTGATTGCACAAGCTCGCCTGAATACTCCTCCTTTTGGTCCAGCAAGGCCTTCAAATTCCTGATCTCCTCAAAGGCACGAGACAGCTACTCCGCAAATGAGGATTCAAAGACGTTCTTATCTTTTCCCGCCTGATCAGAAGATGCTTTCTCCACATCCAACTCTGTCGTCATGACTCTCACTTGCTTCTCCAAGGTACATTTTTCTTCTTCTACGGCCTCCATGTCGAGCCTTAAGCTTTCATACTGCTCCTTCCAGTTATCAGCTTCAGCACGCCATTCTTTCACTTCCTGCTCCGTGTTAGAAACCCTCTTCATAAGCTCTGTGCCTATAAGATTGATCTGCAAAAGAAAGTCAAATTAGATATGGTAAATACATGTACAAGAATGAACACAAGAAAATGCATTTTACCTTTAAAGAAGTATGCACGATTTCATTAGCCCATGTAAGGGAACTGTGGCTGTCCAACTTAGCTCTCTCTGTCGGGCCTATCAACGATTTCAACCGCACATCAGGCTGGCCAGACTTTTTAAAGAGACTACCCTCTGCTGGAACTTCTATCATCACTTGCCTCATCTCCTTGCTGGAAGACCCTACTTCGGTAACAGAAGGCACAGAAGCAGGTAGAGATGCAGGAGCCACGGGCAAGGAAGTCTGAGGGGCCGAAAAATCCACGGGAGAGGGAGCAACGACAGGAGCAGGAATAGCCACGGGAGAAGGAGAGAAAACAACCAAGGGAGCTTCATCAGCAACAGGACCAAAACCTACACGGAACAAATGGTCAACAGATTCACGCACGGGAGAGGGAGTAGCATCCTCGGAGGTAGAAAGTACAACTTCAGGCACGGAAGGCACAATGAAAGGTGTAGACTAGTCGTCTGATACCACCTTCCTTCTACGTCACTTATGGACTAAAGTGCCCTCCTCTTCCTCTTCTTCCTCCGAGGTCCTTGACCCACCTGCCTTCCTCTTTGAAGAAGAAGAACCTGAAATGATTTCCTGGGCCTGAGCTAGGGACAACTTGGGAACAGACGTAGCAGAAACTCCACAAGCGGGAAACCCTGTCAAAAGAAAAAGGGTAAAAAATAAACGCTTAAACAAGAAAAGAAGCAAAAATAAAAGCTTCGCTTACCGTGAGTCTTAACTCTCCAACCGTACTTCCCAGAGAAGTACTTCCATGAATGTTCTTCCCACGGAGCGGTTAACAAAAGCTTTTCTACCCAATCTCGGAAACCGGAGACATTCTCGACAGTTCCAATGATTGCTGCAAAAAGAATAAACAACTACGGTATTAATAAAATATCAAAAGCAAAAAAGCAAGGAATGTGAGAAAAAATGTACTCACGTGCACGATTCCACTTCTCAGGAAAGAAAGATTTTCTTCACCTACTAAACCAGCAGTAGGCATAGCAACATACCAAAGAAACCAACCTCGATCCTTATCATCATTAGGAGTCACCAACACTCTTTTACTCCTGGCAGCCAGGGTAAAAATTCCTTGACGGAATAGCATCGGGGAATAAAGGTGAATAATATGATTAAAGGTGAAAAGGACCGAAGCTAAAGTAGCTAAACATCTAATACATGCAACGACTTGCCATATAAGAGGACCGACTTGTCCCAAACAAATTTTGAAAAATTGACAGAACTCGATGATAACTGGGTCGATTGGAGGCTTGAACCCTAAGGTAAAAGGATAGGTATAAACAAAAAGAATATCCCGTCTTGTAAGACCTTATTCTTTGATTACCATTTGGAACGACGATAGGAAAATCAGACTTCCAAAAATAGTCACTGCGTATAAGAGGAATTAAACCTTCAGTCAGCAGGGTAGGGTACTTATCAGCACTATCAAGAGATGACAATGAAGAAAGCTGATCTCTAAGCTCTTGACTATCCCTAGAGAAGGTAAACTCCGCAGGTACTATTTTATCGACCCGGGGTTCACGCAAAGGTTCGTGATGTTCTCTACCTTTGGACGAAGATCTGGAAGCCCTAGCTCTCGGAGAAGTTAAAAACCTAGAATAAGGGGGGAAGTAATTTTAGAAGAGGAAGAACCCCTTGAAGGAGTAGAACCTAAACTCCTCAACCTACCACCTCTCCGGCTCCGCGTCGGAACAAAAGAGGGAGTCAAATCTTCTACATTTATAACTCCCTTAGACTGGTTCGAAGAAGACATATTTAAAAATACAAAGAAAAATTTCTTTACAAATAAAGAATGAAAGTTGGAAGCTTTCCGTGAAAGTAAATAAAGGAAAAAGAGTATTTATACTCGAAGACAACCGTCAAAAATGGGAAAAAACAATGATGTGAAAGCCATAATTGAATGTGTCACTTCGTGACTGATGCAGCCGCAAAAAGCCCTAAAAGGCGTTGAACAATTGCAGAATCAACCCGGAGATGACACGTGGCTTAATCATTAAATGGAAGTGACAAGTGACCCCTACGTTCAGAGAAAGATGCAATGTTTCGAGGGAAGCGGCGACAAAATATTCCCGCCATAAATGAGTATCCACTTACCAAATATTAATCGATAAATAAATGGTAAGTGGGGGGACCATCTGTATTGGTAAAAAGAGCTTCACACGTGTAATAATTCTTGATTACTAAGCCAGTTATGTGGAGCAATAAAAACATGACAGCTGGACAGGATTCTGTAATGAGGAACGTGGCAAAGAGGCACGGCACAATATACCTACGGGGTAATCAGCTACGGAAAACTCAACCTGATTGAGACAAGGAAGAGACACGGTCGGAATGAATCCGGACAGAGTTACAGGCAGATTCAGAGATCTTCAATTAATGATCCACACGTTACACAACCTTCACGCAACAGTTACGGTTACTCTTTGTAACGTTACACTAATGTCATAATTAGTCATTAATCTGTGATCATTGTAAAAGGTAGACGTTATATTAAGAAATTTCCTATATAAGGGAATAAAATATAACTTGTAAGGGACATTCAAACTGCGATTATAATACACTTTACTTTCTGTACATCTCATTATTTTCTATTTACTTAATTATTCTCAATTATAATTATTACCTTCGTTATCAGAAACCCGCGTTCATCCTAAAAATAGCTTTGGTCAAAGGATCTAATTCTTTGGTTAAACAGTCATAATACCTGTAACAAACATCAAATATCAGCTAAAGGCACAATGGGTGAACCAAGATAGACCTGAGCTTGAGCAGGTTTTTCCTCTGAGTGCTTGAGTAATGAAGAAAAGCAGATTTTCTGACACCTAAGCTCAAGGTTGTGACTCTGTTTATAACTTATTCTTGTTTTGTTGTTCTCTATGATCCTGTCTGTCTTAGAGTAATCCATCTTGATTGAGACCTGTGCCATATGTGGTAAGGATTTCTTACATATATTTCATGTTTTGCATCTTAGTCTAAAACTTCCCCTGCATGTTATTGAAGTGAAATAAAAGTGTTTCTCAGTTTAGAAGATGATAATAAGCTTTCCTTGATATGTCTTGTGAATTTTAGCCTTTTCAGATATTGTACCACTAGTTAGCCCTTTGAGCATGTAGCCTTTTGTTTGGAAGCCGTATTTTTTCCTTGATTTATTTTTTGAATCCCTAGTTTTTGCACCCCGCTTTCTTGAGCATTGTTTCTTAGACTGTGATATTAATTGATAAATTTGCAAAAAAAAGGACATTATGTAAATAAATGGTGACCAATGATAGTTCTAAAGTGATGAAAAGACCCTCTTGAAAGGAATGTGAAATAAAAAAAATAATGAAAAAAATTACTTTGAAAAGAAAACGTTCTTGGTATGAGGAAAATTCTTGTGAAACAACTTATGAAGGAGGACTGAAAATAAAATTAAGAGATGAAAATAGTGGGCGATGAAGTCTAAAGTGCAATGTGGTTAGGAAAGTGTAAGTCACTATTATATAGTTGTTGTATCTGTCAGCTAGCCAACATTACAACTCGTTATCACGTGAGTTGTTAATGTTTCGGCCTTTAGCCTACCAAGGGTCTCTCTTACCCTCTTGTTATTTATAGTGTGCATTGAGAACATTGCTCAATTTTATGTGTGGCGTGAGTAGATTGTCTGAGTAATTTTTTTTTCATCTTAGTTGTAGTACTTTGTCTTACTGTAGTGATTTTTAAAAAAATGAAAACAAATGAAAAAAAACAAAAAAAAATTTCTCCTGTAACGACCCGACCGGTCGTTTTGTGTTGTAGAACCACGTGACCCTAAATAAGACTTTTCGTAGTTTCTTTTACTGATTTATGACTTGCGGGGAAGGGTGGTTCGAGGTTTGGAGAAGTCTGGAATGGTTTACGAATACTTAGTTCCCTAAGGTTGGCCTTTAAGGCCAAGTTTGACTTCGGTCAACATTTTTAACAAACAACCTCAGAATCTAGATTCGAAGGTTCCGGTAGGTTCATATGATGATTTCGGACTTGGGCGTATGTTCGGAACGGGTTTTGGATGACCCGAAAGCGTTTCGGCGCCTAATAGTGAAATAAGAGTTTCCTTAAGTTCAAATTGAGGTTTGGAACGTGTTTTTGTGTAATCGAGGTCCAAACAGAATTCCGAGACCGGGAATAGTTCTGTTATGTCATTTATGACTTGCTTGCAAAATTTGGTGTCATTCCGAGTAGTATAGGTAGGTTCGGCATATTGAAGCGAATTCAAGAACTTAAAGTTCTTAAGTTTGATCCAATAGGTTTTGGGGTATGATTTTAAGATTTAGCGTTGTTTTGAACGTTCCAAAGGCTCAGTGTATAATGATTTAGGACTTGTTGGTATATTTGGACGGGGTCTCGGGTGGGCCTAGGTTCCATTCGGGCATCGAGCAAGGCAAAAACCAGCCTTAACTTACTGCTGGTGCACCAAATCTGGTGTGACCAACTGCGGAGGGCTAGCCGTAGGTGCGAGACCACTTCTGCGGTCCCAGCCTCACAGGTGCGACCATTGAGGGAGCTGCCTATTTTCCGCAGGTGCGGATCACTGTTCACAGAAGCGGAGCCGCAGGTGCGAAACCAAGCCCCCTTGCCCTCCTCCGCATGTGCGAGATTTTTCTCGCAGATGCGAGACCGTAAGGACGGTCCTCGAGCCGCAGGTGCAAAAAACTTGTAGGCAGTGACGTTGTTTTAAATACAGGAATTCACCACTTTTGAACATTTTCTTCATCCTTGGGCGATTTTTAGAGCATGCAAAAGAGATAAATGACCTAGCTACTATAAGGTAAGTAATTCCTACTATAATTTAGCTTAAATACTTGAATTCTTAGGTAGATTAACACCCTAAATTAGTATAAACCATGGGTTTAGAGTAAAACCTAGGTTTTTCATAAAAATGGGAAATTACCGAGAAATTGGTTATGGAATCATACAAAAACTATATAATGTTGATCCTTAGGTTATGGGTGAGTGTTTCCTTCAAAAATTTCCGCAATCCGAGCAAGTGGGCCCGGGGGTGTATTTTGGGATTTGTTTTTCAATTTAGGTTGAAATAATCATTTAAATAGAGTACTTTTGGGTATAGATTGATTTATTTATGCAATATTTGATTAGTTTCGATTCCTTGGGAGACGAATTTGGAGTTTTGAGTGCGTTCTTGACCCGGGAAGTAGACTTGACACGAGGTGAGTCTCCTTTCTAACCTTGTAAGAGGTAATTGTCCCCATAGGTGAATATAACTGATTGCATGTCTTTATTACGGGGTCTACGCACGCACGGAGTGACGAGAGTCCGTGCGTAGCTACTATTATGTTATGTCGGGTAGTTTTAGGATTCACAAGCATGCTTTATGTGTCGTATCTGTAATCTCAAATGTAATTTAGGTTTCCTAATATCCTTGAATTATTAAGTGAACATCTAGGAGTTTACATTCCGAAATTTATATTATTGAATCCATTTCTGTAAGTATATTATTTACTAAATTCCTAATTTCCTGTTAATTATGTGTATGTATACGGGTACCCGCGTCGCATGTATGATTCATGAGCGGGGTAGCCCTATTATTATGTCAACCCGTCGCATGTTCGATTCGCGAGCGGAGTAATAGATGCATATATGGTTCGAGCCGTTCGACCCTTCGGCAATGCACATTTATTTTCGCGTAGTATCGGCCTCACGTTCACGGCATATTATGTGTTTGTTAGTTGCTTGGGTGTTCTGTGAATGTGTATATGTTGAATATCATGAAAAGGGAAAACTAGGTAATTTATATGCTAGAAAACTTGACACGTAAAGGTAATTGTAAATGTTATTTGATGCTCCTGTCTTCATTATTATTCATGACTGTTATTCCTGCTTAGCCTTACATTAAACCATATTATTTTGACCCTAGTAAGTATCACGTCGACTTCTCGTCACTACTTCTTCGAGATTAGACTGGATACTCACTAGGTACATATTGTATATGTACTCATGCTACACTTATGTACTTATTGTACAAGTTCTGAGGAAGGTGCATCTGGGTATCAGTCCGGAGCTCGTTCCTAATTTATACCTGGTCGAGACTTCTCGGTGAGCTGCTTTCCCTAATGACTTCCAGCAGCGCCTTGGAGTTTTCTTTCTTTTGTTATATCTGTCTATATTTCCTCAGACAGTAGGACAGACTTGTATTCTTTTGGATTGTCACTCTACTAGATGCCTGTAGACTTGTGACACTAGCTCCTGGCACACACGTTAGTAGACATTATATTTTGGACTCTAAATAATAACTTATGACTCATATGGTTGTTTCTGTTTGAGATTTGCCTAAGTTACTCGTCTTCAATTCATGTCTTTAAATTAATCAAGTAAGTGATAGAAATGTTTTGCTCAATTAAATGAAACTCATTAGTAAACTGGTCTTGGCTTGCCTAACCACGGTGTTGGGCGCCATCGCGACCTGAGTTAGGATTGGGTCATGACAACATGGTATCAGAGACCTAGGTTCACGTAGGTCTCATAAGTTATGGGCAAACTCAATAGAGTCTTGCGGATCAGTACGGAGACGTTTGTATTTATCTTCGGGAGGCTACAGGGTGTTAGGAAATCTCTCTTTATTCATCTTCTACCGTGCAGTTGATGGTATACTAAATCTTAGTCTTCTATTCTCTCACAGATGGTGAGTACGCGCGCAGCCAACGTTCCAGACCCGGGATGGGCCGCTACCCCCGTCATCCGAGGCCGTGGTAGAGGTCGGGGGAGAGCACCGGCCCGAGGTAGGGGACGAGGGCATCCCAGAGCTGTTCCAGTTGCACCACCAGCGAATCTAGCAGTGGATCCCATTACTGAGGAGCAGGGTGAGGTGCCCCTAGCAAATCCTGTCTCGTTGGACTTTATGACAGTGCCAGGATTCCAGGAGGTCATGTGTCGTATGATGCGATTCATGGACACAATGACCTAGGCTTGTTTATTTCCAGCGGACCCTGCCATATCTCAGGCGGGAGGGAGGACCCAGACCTCTACTGCTCAGGCTGCAGGTCATGCAGTGGCAGTATATCAGACCCTGGGTACACTACCCGTGGGCGGGGCCCAGCCAGTATCAGTAGCACCTGAGACCAGACCAGCTGCGCAGGGCGATCCGTAGAAGCTATTGGATAGATGGACCATATTGCACCCTCATGTCTTCGGAGGTGAGCGTCATGAGGACGCACATGACTTTACTAGTAGGTGCAGGGACAGACTGCACAACATGAGGATAATGGAGTCCCATGGAGTTGATTTCACTACCTTCCACTTAGAGGGCAGGGCCCACAGATGGTGGTAGTCCTATATACTTGGCAGACCGGCAGATTCTCCTCCCCTCACTTGGGAGCAGTTCACTCATGTAACGACCCGGTCTGTCGTTACGTAAAATCTGCATTATAATTTTTGTTATTGACTTGTTATATATTGGTTATGTAATTGATGTATTAGATTTGATAGGCTTGAAATCGAATGGTTGTAGTGGGAGTTCAGATAATTAGCCTCTAAAAATAGCCTTAAAATGGGAAAAGTCAACTGAGAGTTGACTTATTGGTAAACGACCTCGGAATGTGGATTTTATGGCTCGGATAACTTCGTTAGGTGATTTGGGACTTAGGAGTGTGTTCAGAATAATTTTGTGTTGTCCGGTGTAGAATTAGGCTTGAATTGGCGAAAGTTAGTTTTTGGCGATTTCCGGACGGCAGTGGAAAATAGGCTATCGGAGTCGAAATTCCGACAGTTGGAACAGGTTCGTAATGTCAGTTTGGACTTGTCCGCAAAATTTCAGGTCAATCGGAGTTGTTTTGGATTGTTTCGGCGTCATTTGTGGATTTTAGAATTTTCGAAGTTCTTAGGCTTGAATCCGATGCGAATTTGGTATTTTTATGTTAGTTTTGGTGTTTTGAGGGTGCAACTAAGTTTGAATGATCATTTATGACGTGTTGGTATAACTGGTTGAAGTCCTGAGGGGCTCGGGATGGATTTTGGATGAATAATGGGAAGTTCAGAATTGGGAACTTGCAGCAAACAGCTGCTGATGCTTTTCTTCTGTGATTTCCGCACCTGCGGATGTTTGATCGCAGGTGCGGGGCCGCGGGTGCAAAGTTGGGTGAGATGAGGGAATTCCGCAGGTGCGAGGTATTTTCCGCACCTGCGAAGCCGCAGATGCGGAAGGACAAGCGCAGGTGCGGAGGCCGGGTTTNGATCGCAGGTGCGGGGCCGCAGGAGCGGCAAAATGCACGCAGGTGCAAAGTTGGGTGAGATGAGGGAATTCCGCAGGTGCGAGGTATTTTCCGCACCTGCGAAGCCGCAGATGCGGAAGGACAAGCGCAGGTGCGGAGGCCGGGTTTATTCTCCGCAGGTGCGCTAAAGTGGCCGCAGGCGCGGAACCACTGTTCAGAAATATAAAATAAACCCTCCGCAACTTAAACCTTATTTTTACACCATTGTTGTACGGAAAGGAGCTCTTGGGGGCGATTTTGAAGAAGGAAATTCTTGTTCTTCATAGAGGTAAGTGTCTTAGTCATTAAAACTCGATTATGGGTGATTATAGAGCATAAAACTTCTGTGAATTCATGAAAAATCAGTAGAAAAATTGGGCTTTAGGGCTTGAGATTATGAGACCTTAAAGGGCCGATTTGAGGGGTCAAACGAAATCCGATTTTGGTGTTCTTTATATGTACGGACTCGTGAGAGGACGAAGAACACTTTCGTATAAATTTTTCTGAATTTCGGGATGCGTGCCCAGAGGTCGGGTTTTGACCAATTTCGGATTTTTGCGCTAAATTTGATATCTTTCGATTGGAATTCGTTCCTTAAGCATATATTGATGATAAAAATCTGAACTTGGTAGATTTGGAGCCTTCGGAGGTTGATTTGAGAGGCAAGCGCATGGCGGAATAATTCCGGGCTAGTTTTGAGGTAAGTAATGTCTTTAAATCTTGTCCTGGGGGTATGAAACCCCGGACTATGCACCATTTCACGGGTTTTGAAATGAAAAGGTGGAAACTTTGTAAACATCTTTCCTATTTAGGCGACTATTGAGTTGCGAGACCGATTTCTAAGCCTATGCTTAAATTAGTATTATTTTATTATGATATGAATTGGGTTGTAAGCCGTGTTTGGGGCCTAGTGCCGACTTGTTTACCCTTTGAGGGTTGTGTTTTGCTATTTTCCTCACTGATATGTTATGATTTTTCACTCAGTCTTCTCTGTGAAATTGTTTCGACACTCAGAGTATTTTGATACTACTTAAAAATGAAATACTGTTTGTGGGTCGAGAACCCAGTATATTTGTGGCCTGAAGGGTCAATTGAGAGTGTTTGACTGAGTGAGGCTGCTGGCCTATATTGTGAGGATGATATGATATGAGTAAGGCTGCGGGCCTATATTGTGTGTGATTTATGCCATGTTGTGGCTTATTATAGCGCTTGGGCTGTAGGAGCCCCTCCGGAGTCTGTAACACACCCCTAGTGAGCACCGGTACCGATTGAGTGATGCCCGCGGGGCTTATGTTGAGTGATTGTGAGTATGCCCGATGGGCAGAGTGATTGTGAGGTTGCCTGATGGGCAGAGTGATTGTGAGGTTGCCTGATGGGCAAAGTGAATGTGAGGTTGCCTGATGGGCTAATACTGAAAGATATTGTGATGAGAAATGATTATGTTCCGAGGGGCAGTTTTATGAAGATTTTTACTGAGTTTTAAACTATGATTTACTTCGTTTTCAAACTGGTATTACTGAGAATTTTATTGAGATATACTGATATTGCACTTATTTTCAAGGGATTTCTGGAAACTGATTTCGAACTTATTATTTGATGAATACTACATGGTGACTTGGTGTTTACTGGTTTTGTGAATTGGTGTATCTGTACTGTGTGCTTTATATTTCTCAGACTGTGATTTATTTTCATTACTACTGAGTTGGCGTACTCATAAAGACTCCCTGTGCCTCTATGCACAGATTCAGGTACCGATTTGGAGCAGTAGCTGCCTTGTTCGTTAGCAGCAGTTCACGGGATTTTGAGGTAGCTGTCCAGCGTCCACAGCTTCTCCATTTCCCTTCCCTATTTAGCTTTAGTATTTGATTCAGAGACACATATTATAGTTTTAGAAGAGTTAGATTTATTTCCATAGATGCTCATGACTATTGACTCCAGTTCTTGGGAGGTTGTTTAGAATATTATGGGGACGCCAAGACTTAATTATATTATTTGTGTTATGATTACATGCTTATTATTAAATTGTGAACTGTTATAATTGAATAAACGCGTAGTAAGGTGATGGTTGGCTAGCCTAGTTCTACGATAGGCGCCATAACGGCCTGTTAGGATTTGGGGTCGTGACAACTCAGTTATTCCTGGACAGATATATTCCACCCTCAGAGAGGGAAGAGCTGCGGAACATGGCCCGAGAGGTGGAGATGGGGACTCTTTATCAGCTTGTAGTCGAGATTGCTCACCGAATTGAGGGTTATCGATCGAGGGGAAGAGAGAAGAGTCAACATGATAAGAGAGCTAGATTTTCTAGGGATTGCAGAGGTGCTCCAGCCAGGGGCAGAGGTCAGTTCGGTAGGGTCTAGGCTAGTAGGCCTCCATATTCAGCACCTCCACCACCACCCCGAGGTGTTCCAGTGAGGCCTTATTTCAGCGCTATGCCGGAGAGTTCTTACCACCCGCCAGCTATCCAGGGTTCATACGGGGGTATTCTGGTCATCAGGGGTCTTCCAGCCCTTACTTCAGTGCTATGCCAGAGAGTTCTCACTATCCTCCAGCTATTCAGGGTCCTTCAAGGCAGCAGGCCATGGTGCCGAGTGGTGTTATGAGTTCGGGGATCCAGGCCATATTAAGAGGACTTGTCGCAAGCTTCGGGGCAAGGCAATGCAGCAGGGTTACCAGCCTATGAGTTCAGCACCAGCGGTTCGACCACCCAAAGGTGGAGGACAGGCTGGCAGGGGTCGTCCGAGAGATGGAGGCTAGGCAGGGGGAGCCCAGTCAGCTCCTATTCATACCGGTGAAGGTTAGTTATCCGGTTCTTCCGCTAGATTCTATGCTTTCTCGGCCAGACCAGATGTAGTAGCCTCAGATGTCGTGATCACAGGTATTATTTCAGTATGTGGTAGAGATGCATCGGTATTATTTGATCCAGGATCCACTTATTCATATGTATCAGCCTTGTTTGCTCATTTCCTAGGTATTCCTCGTGAGTCCTTGAGTAATCATGTTTATGTGTCCACTCCTGTGGGCGATTCTGTTGTTGTGGACCGGATTTATCGGTCATGTGTGGTTACATTCTGTGGGTTCGAGACCAGAGCGGACCTCTTGTTTCTTGATATGGTTGATTTTAAGGTTATCTTAGGCATGGATTGGCTATCTCCTTATCATGTTGTTCTAGATTGTCATGCCAAGACTGTTACTCTAGCCATGCCCGAGTTGCCGAGACAGGAGTGGAGGGGTTCCTCAGTTAGTGCATATAGTCGGGTTATTTCTTTCCTGAAGGCTCAACATATGGTCGAGAAGGGTTGTTTGGCTTATCTTGCTTATGTGCGGGAGACCACCGCTGAATCTCCGACGATTGATTCAGTGCCAGTGGTTCGAGAGTTTGTTGATGTATTCCCTTCAGACCTTTCAGGCATGCCACCGGATCGTGACATTGATTTTTGCATTGACTTAGCCCCAGGCACCCAGCCTGTATCTATTCCCCCATACCGTATGGCTCTGAAGGAGTTGAAGGAATTGAAAGAACAGCTTGAGGAGTTGTTGGCTAAGGGGTTTATCAGACCGAGCGTATCCCCTTGGGGTGCTCCAGTGCTATTTGTGAAGAAGAAGGATGGGAGGATGCGTATTGATTACCACCAGTTGAACAAGGTCACCATCAAGAACAAGTACCCGTTGCCGCATATCGATGATTTGTTTGACCAGTTGTAGGGTGCTCGGGTGTTTTCTAAGATTGACTTGAGATCGGGGTACCATCAACTGAATATTTGAGACTCGGATGTTCTGAAGACGGCCTTTCGTATGAGATATGGTCATTATGAGTTCCTGGTGATGTCATTTGGCTTGACTAATGCCCCAGCAACATTCATGGACTTGATGAACAGGGTGTTCAGGCCTTATATTGATTCTTTTGTCATTGTCTTTATTGATGACATTCTGATTTACTCACGTAGTCTGAGGGAGCACGAGCATCATTTGAGAGTTGTGCTCCAAACTTTGCGAGAACAGAAGTTGTATGCTAAGTTCTCCAAGTGTGAGTTTTGGTTCGATTCTGTTGCGTTCTTGGGACATGTGTTATCCGTAGATGGTATCGAGGTTGCTCCTAAGAAGATTGAGGCAGTTTAGAGTTGGCCACGCCCTACTTCAGCTACATAGATTAGGAGCTCCTTGGGTCTAGCAGGTTATTATCGCCGATTTGTGGAAGGTTTTTCATCCATTGCAGCTCCTCTGACTAGATTGACTCAAAAGAATGCCCATTTCGGTGGTCCGACGAGTGTGAGGCGAGCTTTCGAAAGCTCAAGACAGCATTGACCTCAGCACCAATTCTTGTATTGCCTTCTGGTTCTGGGATGTATACAGTTTATTGCGATGCCTCGCGCGTTGGTTTGGTATGTGTGTTGATGCAAGGGGGCGAGTTATTGCATATGCCTCATGTCAGCTGAAGGTTCATGAGAACAATTACCTTGTGCACGATTTGGAGTTGGCGGTGATTGTTCATGCTATTAAGATTTGGAGGCACTACTTGTATGGGGTGTCTTGTGAGGTTTATATAGACCACCGTAGCTTGCAGCACTTGTTCAAGCAGAGGGATCTCAGTTTGAGGCAGCGTAGGTGGCTTGAGTTGCTGAAGGATTATGACATCACTATCATTTATCATCCGGGCAAGGCAAATATGGTAGCAGATGCCTTAAGCAGGAAGGCAGAGAGTATGGGTAGCTTGGCATATATTTCAGTGGAGGAGAGACCTCTAGCTTTGGACATTCCGTCCTTGGCTAATCGCTTGGTGAGGTTGGACCTTTCAGATCCCCATCGAGTTCTTGCACGTATGGTTGCTCAATCTTCATTATTGGGGGAGATCAAGGCTCGGCAGTTTGATGATCCGCGCTTGGCAGAGCTACGGGAGACAGTGGTACATAGTGGTGCCAAGAAGGTTTCTATCGGCGAGGATGGTGTTCTGAGACTTCAGGGCCGCTTATGTGTCCCTAATGTCAATGGCTTGAGAGAGAGGATTCTAGAAGAGGCTCACAGTTCACGGTATTCTATTCATCCTGGTGCTACGAATATGTATCGTGACTTGAAGTAGCATTTCTGGTGGATACGGATGAAGACATAGTGGAGTATGTGGCTAGGTGTCTAAATTGCCAGCAGGTTAAGTATGAGCACCAGAGGCCAGGAGGCCTACTTCAGCAGATGCCTATACTTGAGTGGAAATGGGAGCGCATCACTATGGACTTCGTAGTTGAGTTGCGTCGGACTTTATGGAAGGTTGATGCGGTTTGGGTCATTGTGGACAGGTTGACCAAGTCGGCGCATTTCATTCTAGTAGCTACTACTTATACTTCGGAGAGGTTAGCCCAGATCTACATGTGGGAGATAGTTCGGTTGCACGGTGTGCTTGTGTCCATTATATCAGATCGAGGTCCTCAGTTCACCTAGCACTTCTGGAGAGCATTGCAGAGTGAGTTGGGCACCCGGGTAGAGCTCAGCACAGCATTTCATCCTCATACTGACGGGCAGTCGGAACGGATGGACCAGATATTGGAGGACATGCTCAGAGCATGTGTGATTGACCTTGGAAGGCAGTGGGACCAGTTCTTACCTTTGGCCGAGTTTGCTTATAACAATAGTTATCAGTCCAGCATCAAGATGTCTCCATGTGAGGCCTTGTATGGTCGGCGATGTCGTTCTCCTATCAGGTGGTTTGAGCCTGGCGAGGCTAGGTTATATGGCACTGACCTGGTGAAGGATGCGTTGGAGAGAGTAAAGTTGATTCAGAAGAGGCTTTGCACAACACAGTCCAGACCGAAAAGTTACGCGGATCAGAAGGCGCGTGATGTATCATTTATGGAGGGAGAGAAGGTTCTGTTGAAAGTTTCGCCGATGAAGGGTATTATGAGGTTTGGGAAGAAGGGCAAGTTGAGCCCAAGGTTTATAGGTCCATTCAAGGTGTTGAGGCGAGTTGGAGAGGTTTCTTATGAGCTTGCTTTACCTCCCAGTTTATTAGGAGTTCATCCGGTCATTCATGTGTCCATGCTCCGGAGATACCACGCCGACTTCTCTCACGTGGTAGATTTTAGCACCATTCAGCTAGATGAGAGGTTGGGCTACGAGGAGGAGCCAGTTGCTATTATAGGCAGGCAGGATCTCCAGTTGAGGTCCAAGAGGGTTTCCACTGTAAAGGTCCAGTGGAGGGGCCAACCAGTCAAGGAGGCGACTTGGGAGTCCGAGGAAGACATGCCGAGCAGATATCCACACTTATTCAGCACTCCAGGTATGATTCTAGACCCGTTCGAGGACAAATGTTTGTTTAAGAGGTGGAGAATGTAACGACCCGGCCGGTCGTTTTGTGTTTTATAACCATGTGCCCCTAAATGAGACTTCCCATAGTTTCTTTTAGATTTATGACTTGCAGGGACGGGTGGTTCGAGGTTTGGAGGAGTCTGGAATGGTTTAGGAACACTTAGTTCCCTAAGGTTGTCCTTTAAGGCCAAGTTTGACTTCGGACAACATTTTTAGTAAACGACCCCGGAATCGAGATTCGAAGGTTCCGTTAGGTTCGTATGATGATTTCGGACTTGGGCATATGTTCGGAACGGGTTTTGGATGACCCCGGGAGCGTTTCGGCGCCAAATAGTGAAATAAGAGTTTCTTTAAGTTCAAATTGAGGTTTGGAACGTGTTTTTGTGTTATCGAGGTCCAAATGGAATTTCGAGATCGGGAATAGTTCTGTTATGTCATTTATGACTTGCTTGCAAAATTTGGTGTCATTCCGAGTAGTATGGGTAGGTTCGGCGTATTGAAGCGAATTCAAGAACTTAAAGTTCTTAAGTTTGATCCAATAGGTTTTGTGGTATGATTTTTAGATTTAGCGTTGTTTTGGACGTTCCAAAGTCTCGAGTGAGTCCGTATAATGATTTAGAACTTGTTGGTATATTTGGAAGGGGTCTCGGGTGGGCCCAGATGTTATTCGGGCATTGAGCGAGGCAAAAACCAGCCTTAAATGACTGCTGGTGCACCAGATCTGGTGCGACCGCACCTGCGGAGGGCTAGCCGCAGGTGCGAGACCGGTTATGTGGTCCCAGCCTCGCAGGTGCGACCATTGAGGGAGCTGCCTATTTTCCGCAAGTGCGGATCACTGTCTGCAGAAGCGGAGCCGCAGGTGCGAAACCAGGCCCCCTTCCCCTCCTCCGCAGGTGAGAGATTTTTCTCGCAGATGCGAGACCGCAGGTGTGGTCCTCGAGCCGCATGTGCGAAAAACCTGTAGGCAGTGAGGTCGTTTTAAATACGGGAATTCAACATTTTTGAACACTTTCTTCATCCTTAGGCGATTTTTAGAGCATGCAAAGGAGATAAATGACCTAGCTATTGTAAGGTAAGTAGTTCTTACTATAATTGAGCTTAAATACTTGAATTCTTAGGTGGATTAACACCCTAAATTAGTATAAACCATGGGTTTAGAGTAAAACCTAGGTTTTTTATAAAAATGGGAAATTACCGAGAAATTGGTTATGGAATCATACAAAAAATATATAATGTTGATCCTTAGGTTATGGGTGAGTGTTTCCTTCGAAAATTTCCAGAATTCGAGCATGTGGGCCCGGGGGTGTATTTTGGGATTTGCTTTTCAATTTAGGTTGAAATAATCATTTAAATAAAGGAATTTCCTACTTTTGGGTATAGATTGATTTATTTATGCAATATTTGATTAGTTTCGATTCCTTGGGAGACGAATTTGGAGTTTTGAGTGCGTTCTTGACCCGGGAAGTAGACTTGACACGAGGTGAGTCTCCTTTCTAACCTTGTAAGAAGTAATTGTCCCCATAGGTGAATATAACTGATTGCATGTCTTTATTGCGGGGGCTACGCACGCACGGAGTGACGAGAGTCCGTGCGTAGCTACTATTATGTTATGTCGGGTAGTTTTAGGATTCACAAGCATGCTTTATGTGTCGTATCTGTAATCTCAAATGTAATTTAGGTTTCCTAATATCCTTGAATTATTAAGTGAACATCTAGGAGGTTACATTCCGAAATTTATATTATTGAATCCATTTCTGTAAGTATATTATTTACTAAATTCCTAATTTCCTGTTAATTATGTGTATGTATACGGGTACCCGCGTCGCATGTATGATTCATGAGCGGGGTAGCCCTATTATTATGTCAACCCGTCGCATGTTCGATTCGCGAGCGGAGTAATAGATGCATATATGGTTCGAGCCGTTCGACCCTTCGGCAATGCACATTTATTTTCGCGTAGTATCGGCCTCACGTTCACGGCATATTATGTGTTTGTTAGTTGCTTGGGTGTTCTGTGAATGTGTATATGTTGAATATCATGAAAAGGGAAAACTAGGTAATTTATATGCTAGAAAACTTGACACGTAAAGGTAATTGTAAATGTTATTTGATGCTCCTGTCTTCATTATTATTCATGACTGTTATTCCTGCTTAGCCTTACATTAAACCATATTATTTTGACCCTAGTAAGTATCACGTCGACTTCTCGTCACTACTTCTTCGAGATTAGACTGGATACTCACTAGGTACATATTGTATATGTACTCATGCTACACTTATGTACTTATTGTACAAGTTCTGAGGAAGGTGCATCTGGGTATCAGTCTGGAGCTCGTTCCTAATTTATACCTGGTCGAGACTTCTCGGTGAGCTGCTTTCCCTAATGACTTCCAGCAGCGCCTTGGAGTTTTCTTTCTTTTGTTATATCTGTCTATATTTCCTCAGACAGTAGGACAGACTTGTATTCTTTTGGATTCTCACTCTACTAGATGCATGTAGACTTGTGACACTAGCTCCTGGAACACACGTTAGTAGACATTATATTTTGGACTGTAAATATTAACTTATGACTCATATGGTTGTTTCTGTTTGAGATTTGCCTAAGTTACTCGTCTTCAATTAATGTCTTTAAATTAATCAAGTAAGTGATAGAAATATTTTGCTAAATTAAATGAAACTCATTAGTAAATTGGTCTTGGCTTGCCTAACTACGGTGTGGGGTGCCATCGCGACCTGAGTTAGGATTTGGGTCGTGACATCTCCCCACGATGAATTTTGTGGACAGCTTTCGTGAGGGATTAAGGTCTAATGAAAAAAATCTAGAAAATATTTTCTTTTTTTTTTAGTTAGATTTAGTTAGGTAACAATTCCTCTTGATTTTTCTTTGTGCATCGGTTCTTTTTCCCCGCATCTAACTTCAAATGCCTAAATATTTTGTAGTATTAGGATTTAAAAAAAAATTAGTAGTAAAAGAAGGAGAAGAAAAACTTTTGTGACTTGTTTGATGCTAGTGTATTTAGGCCTGAGCTTGAGTAGTATTTTCCTCTAAGTGCTTGAGTAATGAATAAAATAGCAGACTTTCTGATACCTACGCACAGGGTTGTGACTCTGTTTATAGCTTATTCTTTGTTATTCACTATGATCTTGTTTGTCTTAGAGTAATCCATCTTGATTGATACTTGTGTCATGTGTGGTGAGGATTTCTGATTGCATCTTACTATAAAACTTTCTCTGCATGTTATTGAAGCGAAATAAAAGTGTTGCTCAGTTTAGAAGATGATAATAAGCTTTCTTTGATATGTCTTGTGAATTTTAGCCTTTTTAGATATTGCACCACTAGTTAGCCCTTTGAGCATGTAGCCTTTTATTTGGAAGTCGTATTCTTTCCTTGTTCTTATTTCTTTTTGAATCTCTAATTTTTGCACCCCGCTTCCTTGAGCAATGTTGCTTAGACTGTGATATTAATTGATAAATTTGCATAAAAGGATAATTATGTTAAAAATGGTGACCAATGATAGTTGTAAAGTGATGAAAAGCCCCTCTTGAAAGGAATGTGACATAAAAAAAAGAATGAAAAAAAATTACTTTGAAAAAAAAACGTTCTTGATATTAGGAAAATACTTGTGAAACAATTGGTGAAGAAGGGATGAAAATAAAATTAAGAGATGAGAAAAATGGGCGATGAAGTCTAAAAGTGCAAAGTGCTTAGGAAGTGTAAGTCACAATTATATAATTGTCCTACCCGTCACCTAGCCAACATTATAACCTGTTATCCTGTGAGTTGCTAATGCTTCGGCCTTTGGCTTACCAAGGAGTCTCTTTACCCTCTTGTTATTTATAGTTAGCATTGAGAACATTGCCCAATTTTAAGTGTAGTGTGAGGAGATTGTCTGAGTAATCTTTTCTGCTATCTTAGTTGTAGTACTCTTAGTGTAGTGATTTTTGTAAAAAAAGAAAGAAAAAATATATATATATATATATATATATATATAAATCAAAAAATTTGGACTTCTCCCAACGATGAATTGTGTGGACAGTTTTCATGAGGGATTAAGGTCCAATGAAAAAAAGATCTAGAAATATTTTATTATTTAGTTAGATTTAGTTAGGTAATAATTCCTCTTGATTTTCTTTGTGCAACGGTTCTTTTCCAGGAGATGTAACTTGAACCGGGTAAAAAAAATTATTTTTAGGATTAAATCTTTTTAGGAAGAAGGAGAAGAAAAACTTTTGTGACTCATTTGATGCTAGCATATTTAGGCATGAGCTTGGGTAGTATTTTCCTCTGAGTGCTTCAGTAATGGATAAAATATGGCTCAAGGTTCTGAATCTGCTTATAGCTTATTCTTATTTTGTTGTTCGTTATGATCATGTCTGTCTTAGAGTAATCTGTTGATTGACACTTGTGCCACGTGTGGTGAGGATTTCTTACATATATTTCATGTTTTGCATCTTAGTCAAAAACTTCCTCTGCATGTTATTGAAGCGAAATAAAAGTGTTGCTCAGTTTAGATGATGATAATAAGCTTTCTTTTATATGTCTTGTGAATTTTAGCCTTTTCAGATATTGTACCACTAGTTAGCCCTTTGAGCATGTAGCCTTTTGTTTGGAAGCTGTATTTTTTCCTTGATTTTTTTTTTTTTTTTGAATCCCTAACTTTTGCACCCCGCTCTCCTAGGGCACTGTTGCTTAGACTGTGATATTAATTGATAAATTTGCAGAAAAGGATAATTATGTAAAAAATGGTGACCAATGATAGTTTTAAAGTGATGAAAAAAAGACCTCTTGAAAGGAATGTGACGTAAAAAAAAACAATGAAAAAAAATACTTTGAAAATAATGGGCGATGACGTCTAAAAGTGCAAAGTTCTTAGGGAAGTGTAAGTCACTATTATATAGTTGTCCTACCCATCACCTAGCCAACATTACAACCCCTTAATGTCATATTTGATTCTATTCGAGCATACTTAATTAGTAGAGATGTACATAATGGGCAAGCCTATGGTTCTTTGTGCATACATGTGAAATTCATTTGTGAGTGCGGGAGTTGTTCTTTGATGCTCAGTCCTTAAATTATATTCATTCTTTGATTTGAGTGTGTGGACTGTTACTTCTTGTTAGCGCACTTGTTTCATGATAGATAGGTGATGTTATTAGATTTATTTGACAGAGTGGGTGAGCGAGCTTAAATTTGGTGAATTAGAGTCCCTCTTTGAGGTTATGAGGTTAGAAGTTTGTTGTTTGTTTGTGACTTGTATATCTTGCACGATGATCAGGAAGTGTATATCTGATGGTTTGAGTTGCTATAGGACCTAATTAATAGTATTAACCGAAATAGTGGTGTTCCGAGGCTTGATTTATTGAGGGTTATTTTAATGCTTACTCGAGGACAAGCAAGAGTTCAAGTGTGGGTTGGTGATTCGATCAAAATGCATATATTTAATGATTGTTGCCTCTCATTCTAGTAATTTTAATCATCTTTTGAGTATTAATTATATTACTTTATGCTTAATATTATATTTTAACTGTGAAGAAACAAAGCGCTTTGAAGATGAACAGATTTGGACTTAAATTGAAAAAAATGCGGAAAAGAAAATGAGAGAGAAGGAAATAGACAAATAAAAAAAATAGAAAAAGTGGGGGACACCCTTTGGGTTTTGTCCCCCGAAGTTGAAGCCAAGAAAGAAAGAGAAAGATAATTTGAAGAAAAGAAGGCAAAAAACATACCTGGCGGTAGGATTTAAGAGCGAAAATGCAAACCTCCACTGTTTTCAGTGCTAGGCCAGCGCGAGGTGCTAGTCTGGATGTTGGGGGAGGGGATTTTTACTATTTCATCCGGGACAAGGTTATTCGGCTTTTTACGGTCCCAACTCGTATAAAAGAGTCCCTAAACCTAATTTGGAGGAGATCTAACATATTTTTTAGGGAGAACATGCCAAGAGAGCACAAATCACGCTTGGAGGAGGCTTATAACTAGTTTTTCTTCTCTTCTCTTCTTTTAATTTCATAGTTTTTTAGTTCTATAGTTGTGGGGTGTTGCATGAACGTTATAGTTTGGAGATTGAATTATTCTTATTATTTTATCGTATTAGTTTATTTATTCAATCTTGTGCTTAACTAATATATTGCTTGATCACCAATTGAATACTATATATGAATCTAGGATTGAACTCGGGAAAGGGAATTCTAGATTGCATATAAGATTGGATAGAGCGAGATCAAGAACCTAAGTATCGGGAATGGATTTGCGGTTAGGATAGAAATATACTTAATTTCCTTGCTTGGTTATTATACGGGATTTATTAATGTGTTCTTGTTAATCGTAATTCCATATGAATATAGGTGTTAGGTTAACTTGAATAGGCGAGTGGTACTTCGGGAGAATACTACGAGTAATATTAACCTTGTCAATCAATAAACCAGATAAAGTAATTAGACAATTTAAGTGGAAGACTTAACGGGGTTGTTAGTCAACCCATAGCTCTAGAATATTGTCTCTCATTAAATTCGTGTCTATTTTCGCCGACTTGTTTGCTGTAATTTCTTAGTTTTCGACTCTAGATTAGTGTAGTTGATAATCTTTAGAAAATTTCTTGAATAGTTAATTGTCTTAGTTAACTTAGTAAATAGTTTATCACAAGTCCCTGTGGGTACGATACCTGGACTTACAATCCTATATTACTTGTACGACCACGTATACTTGCATGTGCATTTGGGAGAAACATCGGCAGCCCCCAGTTCTGTAGCCGTGAGGCCCATGATATTTGCACCATAAGTTAGGATCCCTCGAATCTAATTAGCTTCGGGAACCGCGCTTCTTTGATATTCCTCATCGCCGATACCAGCTCCACTGCGCTGATGTTATAACTATAATTTAACAACCTAGGATATGAGGAATCTCGGGTCCTCGGTACCTATTTTTCTTGCAACGATCTGTTTCTACGACCACTGTCAATTCTTCTATCGGGATAAGCCTATCTGAGTACAGGAACCCTCTATTGTTGCGTTCTTTTGTTCTCTCGTATGGAGAAAAGCGGCCTTTAGAAGATCGTCGGTCTGTATTGAAATCACCGTTGAACTTATCCCGACTCTTGTCTCGTTCCCTCCCCTTGATCGATATCGGGAACCCGAGCTGATCATCTTATATCCTTATTTTTTACTCCTAGCGGTTATGAACATCCGCCCATGTATTCGCTTGGAATTCGAGCAGGCTTTCCTTCGGCTTTCGGGAGGCGTAAGAGCTCATCAAATTCAAAACCTTTGTGAACGCCTCCTTTTCCCACTCGTCATGTACGACCAGTAGCAGCATGCTCTCTTTCTAGAATCTGATCACGAATTCGCGCAGTAATTCGGAGTCACATTATGCGATCCTGAATATGTACGCCTTCCTGGCCTAGACCTTTCTGGTCCCATCATGGGCCTTAGTTAACGAATCTGCGGGCATTTCAAAAGAATCTATTGAATGCTCGGGTAAGAGTGAATACCATGCAAGGCCCTCTTTGTGAGGGTTTCTCTAACCTTTTCACCAGAACCGACTCGATCTCAAGTCGACCCAAATAGTTCCCTTTCACCGCCGTTGTATAAGTTGTGATGTGCTCTTGAGGGTTCGAAGTCCCATCGTATGTTGGTATGTCCGGCATCTTGAACCTCTTCGGAATTAACTCTGGTGTTGCGCTCAGTTTGAACGGCAACTGAGTATACCTTTTTTAGTCCGGGCCCTTCAAAACTGGTGGTGCACCGGAAATCTGATCCATTCGGGCATGAAATTCCTTCGCGTTCTGATCCATCCGCTCATTCATTTCCCTCATAAATATTATGAGCTCGGTTTTGAATGCATCATTATTGTTGGCATTAACAGATTCGTTATTGATCCCCCCCCCCCCCGGCACCGTCGCAATCGACCTCACCCCTTGGGGTGTTATTCTCAACTATTTGACCCATTTGATTTACGGGAACACCGGGAAGAGTCAGACCATTTCCGTTTGCGTTGTTGGAAGCACTTGACAACGCCTGCTTCAATTTCGTCATGACTTGATCCTTCCTTGAGAGGTGGCCTATGATGGCTTTCTATTGCTCTCTCGGGATCCTCACTGTTTCCTGATAGTAGGCTATAATTATGTAGTTTAGCTACTATTTACACTCTAACTTAGCTGCACTTTATAGATATTTGAATGTTAAATGATAACAAATTGCTCTAATTAAGAACTTTATGCTTCGCAGGAGCAATTTCGGGTTGTGAGGACGTTAAAGAGTATTTTGGAGTTAATATGGAGCATTGAAGGCCAATCGGAGGTTAGCTCGCGTAAAAAGAAGAAAGAAAAAAACAAAGGCAGAAACTCCTCCAAGTGCGTGTCAATGCGCGGTCGCGCACTGGCCGCGCATGTTAGGCATAACGCTGGTCAAACTGCATGGTTAATGCGCGGTTGATCCGCGACCGCGCACGTGCTTCCGTGAATTTTCATCCAAGGCCAATTTTGTAATTTGAGAGGCAACTAACCTTGACCTATATGAAGCCTAACTCGCCCAAAAAGAGGGAATGGTTTTTTTTAGAAGAACTTTGGAGGCAATAACACAAAAAAGAGCAAGACGGAGAATCCTCTACGAGTTTTTCATCTTCTTCTTTTTAATTCCATTGTTGGTTATGACTTCTTATATTGTAATCTTGTCTAGTAGTATGAGTATCTAAACTCATCATCTAGGGTTGATGGAACTAATTGTTGGATGAAGTCTTGATACGTTTTGATATAATTGAGCCGTTTTTACTCTATAATTGTTCAACTATGTGTTTTCTTGTGATTAATTGAAAGGGCCCTTGATTAATCGTGTCTAGTTATCTTGTGTAGCTTGAAAAAGAACACTTGATTAGATTGTTGTTGAATAAATCCCCTTTCGGGTAAGTTAAGAAATTAATTACTTGAATTTAAAAGCGAGATTAGAGATAACGAAGCTTTGGTGTGATATTTATGACTGGTACAAATTGTCAACTAGAGCAGTTCAAGAGAATGCTTCTAGTAAATTATCGTAATTGATCGAGAGATAATTATGGTAACCAAGAACTCATCATCTTTATAGAATGTTACGGAGATATTATAGTTAACGTTTTAGGAATTAATCTGATAATTGGGGAAATCAGTAATCCTAGATCCTTTTACCATTGAATTCAACTTTATTCTTGCTTATTGATAGTTTTTATTGTCATTTTTCCTTAGTTAAATAATTTCTGTTAATTATCAAATAAAATCTTGCATTTGAAAATTGTCTGAGCTTATCATTTCGATGTTAATCAAAGTGAAGTTGGTATGTTCCACAGATCGGAAGGGTATGACCCTCTCAACCATTGGGATTTCTCCCGTGACGTCCAATAAGAGCACCTGCTTTCCTAACCTTTTTTGATAAAGTTTATCCTAGCGTTACTAAAAGTTGTAGTAAATAGGTTAGTTCCCGGTGGGATTCGACTCCGGACTCTTGAACCGGATAAAATTTGCAGCAACCGCTTAGTCCTTTTTATAAGGCATAGTTGGGCGTGATCAAATTTTAGCGACGTTGCCGGGGAACTAATGGTGTTATTTATTACAACTTGGAAGATTGCTAATATTTTTAGTTTAGATCAATTTTCTATGGTGTTAAAAATATTTCCATTGAAATTCTCACGTTTGAACTCTTATGTGACTCATGTGAATGCCTAGAAGCTCCTTGAGAGCTGGTGAACTTTTTGAAGGACTCTAAGATACCGAGAAAGCATTCAGGGCATTGAATCGGGCTAACAAGAAGGGCAAACAGCTAAAACAAAACGACAAACTCGATATTGAAATGGACGACGTTGAGAACGTCAACGAGAACAATACGAATGATCGAGTTGACCCAAACATCGGAGTGGTAGCACCTCTTGTGCCGAAAGCTGCTCTTTATGATTGGGCGCAACCAACTTCTGATAACCTGGCCACCGTAATTGCAGTCCCTCAGATACAAGCAGAGACGTTTCAGATCACCAACAACATGTTGCACTTGCTGCAGAATAAAGGGATGTTCTCCAGGTCGTACATCGAAGATCCACAACAACATCTGAAGAACTTTCTATCAATTTATGTCACTCAAAGACAACCGAATATGACTCCTAAAGCAATCAAATTATTACTATTCCCATTCTCAGTGACTGAGGAGGCTCAAACTTGGCTGAATTTGCTCCCAATAAACTACATTGCTACTGGGGAGGAACTAGTCAAGCAGCTCTTAAACAAGTTCTATCCAACCAACAAAACTGCGAGGCAAATTGATGAGATATTGCAATTCAGGCAGAAACCGACTGAGACTTTGCAAGAAACCTAGGAGAGGGTTAAAGGTATGCTAGTGAAGTGTCCACACCATGGCATCCCGAATAAGATGCTGGGACAGAGATTCTATATGGGTTTGGCTGACGGTCTGAAGGCCAATGTAGATGTTTCAGCCGGGGGTGCATTCTTGAGCAAAACATTCACAGTATAAGATTCTTCTTGACAAGATGGCTCAAAATTCAGGCTAGATGATGATAGGTACAACACTCACTCCAATAGTGCATTTTGTTGTTCTTGACCCAAACAATTAAAATGCAGAAAACATAGCCACTCTCATGACCTAGATGAGCTTGTTGACAAAGAAAATTGATGAGATGGGTACGAAACAGGTGCACATTGTTGATACGACAAATGGAGGCATATGCACTCCCTGCATAAATCAGTCATATGCTTACTTGTGGAGTGAAGATAATGATAACCAAGGCTTCAGAGAAGAAATGAATTACGTCTATAATTTTGGAGGTCAGAGGCAAGGTGGACAGCAATGGGGACCACAAAATCAGCAGTACAGACCAATCCGGCAACAACATAATACCAATTCAGGGGGGAGCACGACCACAAGGCCAAGTCATGCCTTATCAAAAGCAGCAGGACTATAATCAGCAGCACCAACAACAGTTGGCTTACCAACTGCCTCATCAACAGCAGGACAGTAATATGATAGAAATTGGGGGCATGTTGCAACAACTCATTGGGAAAAATGGAAAGATGCAAGAAAAGTTAGCCGCACATGATTTGGCTATTAAAGGCATTGAAACTCAATTGGGACATCTATCTATGGCCTTGAAAAATCGCCCACAAGGAACGTTGCATGCAGATACAAACATCAATCCAAAGGAGCAGAACCCAAATTAGTTAATGGCAGTGAGTCTCAGGAATAGAAGGGATTTAGACAGAGATCAAGAAGGTTCTCAATCTAGGAGAGGCGCAATGCTAATTACTCCAGTGATATTAGAGACCGACGAGTCAACGGAGCTCGTAGATGTTGTAATTGAACATGCACAAGTTGACAAAGGCAAGGAGAAGGAAATTGAACAACTTCCAGAGCAGGTAGTGGAAAAGGCTCCTAATAAAGAAAAGACACCAAGCAGTGGGCATAAGCTAACTCCTGCACCATTCCCTCAGAGGTTGGCAAAACAAAAGAAAGATGATCAATAAAGGAAATTCATGGAAATTCTCAGACACATTCAATTGAATATTCCGCTTATGGATGCTTTGAGGGAAATGTCAGGCTATGCAAAAATGATGAAGGATCTGATGTCTCGAAAATTTGACTTCTAGGACCTGTCTACTGTAACTTTGACTCAAACCTGCAGCGCGGTAGTGACAAGACCTATGGCTCAAAAATTGTCTGATCCTGGTAGTTTCACTATCCCATGCACAATTGGAATTATGATTTTGCTAAAACATTGTGTGACTTCTGAGCCAGTATCAACTTGATGCCTTTGGAAATTTACACAAAACTAGGCATTGGCAGAGCTAAACCGACCTCAATGTTGCTGCAACTGGCTGATCACACAGTCAAAAGACCGATTGGAATTCTGGATGATGTGCTTGTCCAAGTGAGGAAGTTTGTATTTCCCGCTGACTTCGTTATTCTTGATTGTCAAGTGGATGAAGAAATACCAATAATTTTGGGGAGTCCATTCTTAGCCACTGGGAGAGCATTGATCGATTACGAGACTGGAGAGTTAAAAATGAGGTTGAGTAATGAAGAAATAATATTCAATGTTCAACAATCTATGAGGAGACCCAGTGAATTTGCAAATTGCTCGCTAGTGGAGGCCGTGGATGTAATACTACAAGAGGAGGATGAAACACTTAATGTCAAAGATTCGTTAGATGCCTGCTTGATAAATTTGGAAGATGTGGATGGTGAAGAGTTGTCAGAGTGGGTCATGGCCCTCGAGGGTCAATTGTTCTGGAAAAGGGAACCCCAATTTGAGCCCCTAAGCTCAGAAGAAAGAGCAACACCACCTGCGAAACCATCAATAGAGGCTCCACCACAGTTGGACCTGAAACTGCTTCCAGCTCACCTCAGGTATGCTTTCTTAGAGCCTAATTCTACTTTACCTGTTATTATATCATCTGGTTTGCTAGATGTGCAGGTAGAGAAACTCCTACAGGTGTTACAAGAATGTAAGACTGATATTGGTTGGACCATGGCAGACATGAAGGGTATCAGCCCGGCCATTTTCATGCACAAGATCTCTTGGAAGAAGGGAACAAACCTTCTATAGAACATCAAAGAAGGATGAACCCTAACATGATAGAGGTGGTGAAGAAAGAAGTGATCAAGTGGCTAGATGCGGGTATCATCTTCCCCATCTCTAACAGTAACTAGGTCAGCCATGTTCAATGTGTGCCAAAGAAGGGAGGAATGACGGTCGTGCAAAATGAGAATAACGAGTTGATCTCGACTCGTACAGTCACGGGTTGGAGAATTTGCATGGATTATAGAAAACTGAGCACAGCCACCCTGAAAGACCATTTCCCCTTGTCATTCATTGACCAAATGTCGGATAGGTTGGCTGGGCGGTCTCACTTCTACTTCTTGGATGGATATTCGGGGTACAATCACATCTCAATAGCCCCTAAAGACAAAGAGAAAACATCATTTACTTGTCCGTGTTGATACCCAATTTTTCCCTCATATTTTTAAATATACGTATATAACTTTCAAAATAGTGCATATGCATCATCACTTGATTTATAGACATATACAAGCAGTTTTCATAATTTTCTATAATTTTAAGGGGTTCTAAATCAATTTATTCCTACATTTTATTATATAAATACTCATTAAGTGCATCAAAAATTATTTTATGATGACTTTATCATCTAATTTCATCATTTACACCCATACTAGGTTTAAATATTTTTAACATATTTGTCATAAATACATTTGCATTTTAAAGGCTAAAATTGCACATTTTGCAATAATAGCCTATATGTACTTATAATTACTTTAATTATGCAAAAATAATTCTTTTATACTTTTATAGTATTAAATAACTATTTTTACTTGTTTTATGCATAAATGATATTTTTATTATTGTATTTATCATTTTTACAAATTATTTATTAATTAAATTGGGTATTTAAATAACATCCCATTTTTAAACATATTTTTCGGACCAAACCCAGCCCAAATTACCTAAGACCTAGCCCAGTCCACCCCAGCACAAATCAAACAACCCCTAACCCAATACCCAACCGGTAACCCACTTCATACCCGACCCAACCTCATTCCTTCAATCCTGGCTGTTGATCTTTCAAGATCAACATCCCCCATTCACCTCCCACTTTAATTAAACTTACCCTAACCCTAACTCCCCATTCCCTATAAATCGCCGCCCTCAAACTCTCTCCTCTCCTCCTCATCTAAAATCCTAACGCCGTCACCCCTAACCTCTTTTGATTCGAACCAGATATGGAATCAGTCGGGGATCTCCTTACCTTATTGATCCTTTCTCGCTATTGGCTACTCGTTTATGGCATAACATAATTGTTTGCCTAACATGACAAGCCGATTTTCCTAATTTAGCCAAATCTGGTTCGAACCTTCACTCATTCTATGTTCATTCTTCATCTCTTTAGGGTACGAATCTCTAAGATATTCTCGATTCTTCATTTACCCTAAAAGCTAAAGTTCAGATCTTTTCAAGATCTGTTATAGTTTTTCTTATTTTTATTAAAAATCTTCTTTAATGTTTTATATATCTATCTATGTGCATTTTTTTGTGATTTTCATTGAAATTTTCTGACTAATTTTACTTGCCCTAAAATTAGGGCTCGGATCTTTTCAAGATCTGTTATGGTTCTATTATTGTTAAATTGTAACGACCCGGTCGATCGGTCGTTATGTGGTTCATCCCTTTCATCAGGTGTTAGGTTGGTTGGCTCGGGTTCAGAGTGGTTGTGGAGAGAAATGAGATACTTAGTCTCTTAACTTAGTTAAATAGTTGGAAAACTCAACTGGAAGTTGACTTATAGGTATATGATCTCGGAATGTTGTTTTTATGGTTAGGATAGCTTCGTTAGGTGATTTGGGACTTAGGAGTGTGTTCGGAATGTTATTCGGAGGTCCGTGGTAGAATTAGGCTTGAATTGGCAAAATTGGATTTTTGGCGATTTCCGGTCGGCAGTGGAAAATTAGCTATCGAGATCGGAAGGAATTCTGAAAGTTGGAATAGGTTCGTAGAGTCATTGGTGATGTGTCAGCAAAATTTCTGGTCATTCGGACGTGGTTTGGTTGGTTTCCGCATCGTTGGCGAATTTCGGAAGTTTAGAAATCCTTAGGCTTGAATTCGAGGTTAATTTGGTATTTTGACGTTGTTTTGGGTGATTCAAAGGCTCGACTAAGTTTGAATGATGTTATGGGATGTGTTGGAATGGTTGGTTGAGGTTCCGAGGGCCTCAAGTGTGTTTCGGATTCTCAACGGGCCATTTTTGGAGTTGGGAAGTTGGCATATTTTGCTGGTGTTTTTCTTCTGGTGTTCCTCTACGCGATCGCACAAGTACGTTCGCGATCGCGTAGGCTTATTGGGTGCAGAGGAGATTTTGTTCTACGCGATAACAAGAATAGGATCGCGATCGAGTAGTTCTGCGGAGCTGTGCATCGCGAATGCATGGCCAGTGGCGCGTTCGCGTAGTGTATTGGAGCTGAGGGAGTGCATGGGCGATTGTGCTTCGCGATCGTGAGTTTGGGGTTGCGATCACGTAGGTTTGTTTGGCAGAGGTTCGTGATCGTGTGTGGACTTCCGCGATCGCGTAGAGTAAAGTGATGAGGCAACATGTTTGTGCTTCGCAATCGTGAGGCTATTTCCGCGATTGCGTTGAAGAAATGTCTGGGCAGAATATTTAAAGTTCAAAATCGAGGGTTTAGTCTAAAATTCAGAAATTTTAATAGAGAGCTCGAGAGAAGGCAATTTTGGAGGGGATTTTCAGTAGAGTGATTGGGGTAAGTGTTCTTCACTCAAATTTGGTTTAATTCCATGATTATGTCTTGATTTTTATCATTTAATTTTGGGAATTTGGGGTGAAAATTAGGGGGAAATGGAAGAGAATTGGAGAGTTGATTGGGGGGATTTGGATGGCCATTTGATGTCGGATTTTGATGAATTTGATATGGGTAGACTCGTGAGTGAATAAGCATTCTAGTTTTGTTATTTTTATCGAATTTTGAGATGTGGGCCCGAGGGGTCTGGTTTCGGGATTTTTGATGAAATTAGATTATTTTCGCATGGGTTTTGTTCCTATAGCGTATATTGATGATATGAGTCTAATTTTGAATAGATTCGGGGCGATATGAGGACGAGTCGAGCGGCAAGGGCATCGCGGAGTAGATTTTCATCCGGTTTGAGGTAAGTAACGCTTCCAAACTTGGTTCTGAGGGTTCGAAACCCCGAACAATACGTTATATGATTGTATTTGAGGTGACGCACATGCCAAGTGACGAGCAAAAGGGCGTGCACCATGAGTGTGGTAACCTGGATTCATTCCACGGCTCTGTTTAGTGACTCTCTTGTTGATATCTACACGATTGTTAATGTGATTAAATGCAAACATGCTAGTAATCATGCTAGATGTTATGTTAGGTCTTTATGCCAATACTGTTGAGACCCGAGTGGTCTCTTATTACTCTCATTCATGTATTTCGTTGATTTTATTTACTCAGTCCTGTTATTGCATATAATATCATGTCTCAGTCTCGGTAATTGTTGTTTTACACATCTTATAATTTATTCGGGCTAGTTCATGCATTGTGAGCCCGTGTGAGCGAGACTGGAGAGTGATGACTGAGTGGGACCGAGAACCCGATATTGAGTGACAGTTATGGGATCGGGCTTCACGATGCATCATCTACATTGATTTATGCCTGGATCTATCTTATAATAGCGCTTGGGTTGTAGGAGCCCGTCCGGAGTCTGTAACACACCCTAGTGAGCGTAGTGATGATTTGAGGGATGAATCTTCCCTGGACATAGATCTTGTCTGAGTGTTGGTACCCCGAGATGCATCTTCTCCATGCGGCCGGATTGGCCTTCCTCAGTACTGGGTGATTACTGTCATACGTGTATATATTCTGGGATGGATCTTCCCTGGGCCATGAGAGCCATATACAGTACTGAGTGGACTTGTACACGAGAGTGGGAGCACTTTGTGCATTTCATACAGTTGATGCATTGGCATGTAGAGTACACTTAGTTATATATGTTTAATTTATCAAAACTGTACTTATCTTGTAACTTGAATTGTTAGTCAATAGAAAGCATGCCTAAATTTCTGGGCTTCGATTTTTGTGATAAATGTGGAGGTTTAGTCCGTCACTACCTCTCAGCCCACAGTTTGTGCCTGTTACTTACTGAGTTGGTGTACTCACGTTTCCCCTTTCACCTTGTGTGCATATCCAGGTACATCGGGACCTGGTAGCGGTTGCTGATTGTTACAAAGTTCCAGCTAGAGACTTTGAGGTAGTTGCTGGCGATCGCAGACTCGTTTTCTCCTTCCTTATCCTTCTTGTCGTATTTTACTGTTTCAGATAGTGTTTTGTCTATTTTGTATTTCAACATTTGTAGTTGTATCAGCTCATGACTCGGTGACACCAGTGTTGGGACTTATTTTTGTGTTTTACTGATATTCGATTTTTTAAACATTTATGAATGAGGTTTTATTATAAATATATATGGTTTTCTTGAAAGAAGTTAAATTACTTGAATTGTGTGGCTTGCCTGATTCCACGATAGGCGCCATCACGATCGGGGCAGTTTTGTGGTCGTGACGAGTTGGTATCCGAGCTTAGGTTACATAGGTTTCACGAGTCATGAGCAGGTTTAGTAGAGTCCTGCGGATCGGTACGGAGATGTCTATACTTATCTTCGAGAGGCTGCAAACCCTTAGGAAAAATCTCACATTCTTGAATTCTTGTCGTGCGAATCTGTTGATTCTGGTAACTAAACTTTTGTTGTTTCATTCTCTCACAGATGGTGAGGACACGTGCTACCAGACAAGGCGATCAACCACTAGTGGGACCCACGAGGGGTTGAGGTCGCGGTCGAGGTTGTGGTAGAGGCACAGGTGCAGTCTGTGCAGCTATCGGGGTGGTACTTATAGACCCACATGTTATTCCAGATCAAGTCCCAGCCGCAGATGCTCCAGCAGGACTGACCCAGGCACCGGTAGTGCCTATTATTATTCCGGGACTTTAGGAGACCCTGGCCCAGATGTTGACCGTGTGTACCAGTCTTGCACAGGCTGTTGTTGTTTCTACTACAGCCGCTATTTCTCAGGCAGGGGGAGGCACTCAGACTCCCGCTGCCCGAACACTTGAGCAGGTCATTCAGGGACTTCAGACACCGGGGGAAGCTCCAGCCCAGTCGGTTGCACATGCTTAGTACTATGTGATTCCAGCCGTGCTTGATGAAGAGCAGCGTAGGTTGGAGAGATTTGGTAGACTTCAGCCTCCAACTTTTAGTGGTGGTGAGGGAGAGTATGCCCAGGGTTTCTTAGACAAGTGTCAGAGTATTCTTCGTACAGCAGGGATATTGGAGACCAGTGGGGTCTCGTTTACTACTTTCCAGTTTTTAGGAGTTGCATTTACTTGGTGGGTGTCTTATGAGAAGTGTAGGCCTGTTGGTGCAGCCCCCCTTACTTGGCAGTAGTTTTCCACTTTCTTCTTAGAAAAGTATGTACCACAGTCCTGCAGAGAGGAGCTGCACAGACAGTTTGAGCAGCTGCGTCAGGATGATATGACTGTGACGTAGTATGAGATGAGGTTTCTGGAGCTAGCCCGTCATGCTATTGAGTTGGTTCCTATAGAGAGAGAGAGGATCAGGAGGTTAGTGGATGGCTTCACCTATCAGCTTCGGATTCTTATGACCAGAGAGAGGGTATCGGGTGCTACTTTTGACCAGGTTGTTGATATTGCCCGAGATATGGAGTCAGTTCGTCGCCCGGAGCGAGAGGAGAGAGAGGACAAGAGGCCTCGGGGATCTGGTAGCTTTGGTAGTGTTCCCTCCAAGGGTCAGTTTAAGCATAGCAGAGGCCGCCCATTTAGGCCTGCTCAGCCAGCTCGCCCAGCTTACAGTGGTGCATCATCGGGGCATGGTTCCTGCATTTCTTATCTGGGCGGCTCATCATTCAGTGCCCTTCCAGCCTAGAGCTCATCACGTGCACCATCGGTCCAGGGTTCATCTATGCCTGGTTCTTCTAGTGGTTATCCTGGTGCTAGGGGTTCCCTTTAATCCCCACCGTTATTTGCCGAGAAGGGTTGCTTTGAGTGTGGAGATCAGGGTCATATCAAGAGGTTGTATCCCCATCTTTCGGGAGGTCCATCCTAGCAAAGGAGTCAACCATCAATTTCGGCACCAGTCACTTCACCACCCGCCCAGCTAGCTAGGGGTGGGGGTCAGACAACTAGAGGCCGACCTAGAGGGGGAGGTCGATCAGGTGGTGGCCAGGCTCATTTTTATGCACTTCCAGGTAGACCAGATGTTATGGCCTCAGATAAAGTGATTACATGTATTGTTTCAGTTTGTCACCGAGATGCTTCGGTCTTATTTGATCACGGTTCCACATATTCCTATGTTTTGTCATATTTTGCTCATTTTCTATATATGCCCCGTGAGTCCTTAGTTACATATGTTCATGTGTCGACTCCGGTGGGCGATACTATTGTTGTGGACTGCGTGTATCGGTCATGTGTGGTATCTATTGGGGGTTTGGAGACCCTAGTGGATCTGTTGTTACTCAGTATGGTGGATTTTGATGTGATATTGGGAATGGATTGGATTCTGTGATGTCAGGATATTCGAGAGTTGAGTAGAGAGGTTCCATTGATTATGTTCCTAGTAGGGTGATTTCGTACCTGAAGGCATCCGGGTATCATCAGCTAAAGATTCGGGATTCAGATATTCCTAAGACAGCCTTCAGGACCCGTTATGGCTATTATGAGTTTTTGGTGATGTCTTTTAGGTTGACAAATGCCCCAGCAGCGTTCATGCATTTGATGAACAACGTATTTCAGCCATTTTTGGATTCCTTTGTTATTGTGTTCATTGATGATATCCTGGTGTACTCTCGTAGCCAGGAGGACCTTGCTCAACATTTGAGAGTTGTATTGCAGAGATTGAGGGAGGAGAAACTTTACGCAAAATTTTCTAAATGCGAGTTTTGGCTTGGCTCAGTAGCTTTCTTGCGGCATGTGGTGTCCAATGAGGGTATTAAGGTTGATCTAGAGAAGATAGAGGCGGTGCAGAGTTGGCCCAGACCGTCCTCAGCTATAGAGATTAGGAGTTTCCTTGGTTTGGCAGGCTATTACCGTCGCTTTGTGGAGGGGTTTTCTTCTATTGCTTCGCCCTTGACCAAATTGACTCATAAAGGTGCTCCGTTCAGGTGGTCGGACGAGTGTGAGGAGAGCTTTCATAAGCTCAAGGCTGCTTTGACCACAACTCGAGTGTTAGTATTTCCATCAGATTCAGGTTCTTACACAGTGTATTGTGATGCCTCGAGGATAGGCGTTGGTTGTGTATTGATATAGGAAGGTAGGGTGATTGCCTACGCCTTGCACCAGTTGAAGACCCATGAGAAGTATTATCTGGTGCATGATCTCAAGTTAGCATCCATTGTTCACGCCTTGAAGATTTGGTGTCATTATTTGTATAGGGTGCATTGTGAGGTTTTCACTGATCACCGTAGCATGCAGCATTTGTTTAAGCAGAAGGATCTGAATTTTCGCCAGCGGAGATGGTTGGAGCTTCTCAAGGACTATGATATCACTATTATATACCATCTGGGGAAGGCCAATGTAGTGGTTGATGCCTTGAGTCGCCTAGCAGAGAGTTTGGGGAGTCTAGCATATCTTCCAGCAGTAAAGAGACATTTAGCACTTCATGTTCAAGCCTTAGCAAGACAGTTTGTGAGATTGGATTTATCGGAGCCCCGTCGGGTATTGGCTTGCGCAACCTACAGATCTTCTCTTTATGACCATATCAGAGAGCGCCAGTATGATGACCCACACTTGCTCGTTCTTCAAGATAAGGTCCGGCGTGGTAATGCCAAGGATGTACCTATTGGTGATGATGGTGTGAAGAGGATGCAGGGTCGGATATGTGTGCCTAATGTGGATGGGCTTCGGGAGTTGATTCTATAGGAGGCCCACAACTCACGGTATTCCATCCATCCGGGTGTCGCGAAGGTGTATCAGGATTTGAGACAGCATTATTGGTAGAGACGGATGAAAAGGGATATTGTTGGATTCGTAGCTCGATGTCTCAACTGTCAGCAGGTCAAGTATGAGCACCAGATACCAGGTGGATTGCATCAGAGGTTGGATATTCCGGAGTGGAAGTGGGAGCGGATCACCATGGACTTTCTAGTTAGGCTCCCACGGACTTCGAGGAAGTTCGATGCTATTTGGGTTATTGTGGATCGGCTGACCAAGTCCGCGCACTTCATCCCTGTTGGCACTACTTATACTTCAGAGCGGTTAGCTGAGATTTATATCCAGGAGATTGTTCGGTTGCATGGTATTCCGGTTTCCATCATTTCTGATAGAGGTACTCAGTTCACATCGCGATTTTGGAGTGTCGTGCAGAGAGAGTTGGGTACTCAGGTTGAGTTGGGCACAACTTTCCATCCTCAGACGGATGGGCAGTCCGAGCGCACGATTCAGATATTGGAGGACATGTTGCGCGCGTGTGTTATTGATTTTGGGGGCTCATGGGACCAGTTTCTGCCACTTGCGGAGTTTGCATATAATAATAGTTATCAGTCGAGTATTCAGATGGCTCCGTACGAGGCTTTATATGGGAGGAGCTGTAGATCTCTTGTCGGTTGGTTTGAGCCGGGTGAGGCTAGCCTCTTGGGAACAGATTTGGTACATGATGCTTTAGATAAGGTGAAGTTGATTCAGAAGCGGCTTCGCACGACGCAGTCTAGGCAGAAGAGCTATGAGAACCGGAAGGTCTGGGATGTATCTTTCAGGGTTGGAGAGAAGGTTCTGCTGAAGGTATCACCCATGAAGGGTGTTATGCAGTTTGGGAAAATGGGTAAGTTGAGTCCCCGGTTCATTTGGCCTTTTGAGGTGCTTCAAAGGGTTGGGGAGGTGGCTTATAGACTTGATTTTCCACCTACCCTGTCAAGCGTGCATCCGGTATTTCATGTTTCCATGCTTCGGAAGTATGTTGGCAACCCGTCCCATGTTTTGGACTTCATCACGGTTCAGCTAGAGGGGGATATGACTTATGAGGTGGAGCCAGTAGCTATTTTGGGTCGACATGCCCGAAGGTTGAGGTAAAAGGATATAGCTTCGGTGAAGGTGCAGTGGAGAGGGCAGTCGGTGGAGGAGGCCACATGGGAGACCAAACGGGAGATGCGTAGCAGATATCCCCACCTATTTGAGACTCCATGTATGTTTCTAGACCCGTTCGAGGACGAACGTTTGTTTAAAAGGGGGAGAATGTAACGACCCGGCCGGTCATTCTGAGAGATTAGCCCCGTTTCCCCCATTTTTGTTTCATTTTGTGTGGTTCAGCCCTTTCATGTGGTGTTAGGTTGGTTGGCTCAGGTTCGGAGTGGTTGTGGAGAGAAATGAGACACTTAGTCTCTTAACTTGGTTAAATAGTTGGAAAAGTCAACCAGAAGTTGACTTATAGGTATATGATTTCGGAATATGGTTTTTATGGTTCGGATATCTTCGTTAGGTGATTTGGAAATTAGGAGTGTGTTCGAAATATTATTCGGAGGTCCGTGGTAGAATTAGGCTTGAATTGGCGAAATTGGATTTTTGGTGATTTCTGGTCGGCTGTGGAAAATTAGCTATCGGGGTCGGAACGGAATTCCGAAAGTTAGAATAGGTTCGTAGTGTCATTGATGTGTGTGTGAGAAACATTTCAGGTCATTCGGACGTGGTTTGGTTGGTTTCGGCATCGTCGGGGAATTTTGGAAGTTTAGAAATCCTTAGGCTTGAATTCGGGGTTAATTTGGTATTTTGATGTTGTTTTGGGTGATTCGAAGGCTCGACTAAGTTTGAATGATGTTATGGGATGTGTTGGCATGGTTGGTTGAGGTCCCAAGGGCCTCAAGTGTGTTTCGGATGCTCACCAAGCCATTTTTGGACTTGGGAAGTTGGCAGATTTATCTGGTGTTTTTCTTATAGTATTCTTCTACGCGATCGCAGGAGTACGTTCGCGATTGCGTAGGCTTATTGGGTGGTGATTCGATTTTGTTCTACACGATCACAGGGATAGGATTGCGATCGCTAGTTCTTCGGAGTTGTGCATCGCGAACGCGTGGCTAGTGTCACGTTCGCGTAGTGTATTGGAGGAGTGCAGGGGCGATTGTGCTTCGCGATCGCGAGTTTGGGGTTGCGATCGCTTAGGTTTGTTTGGCAAAGGTTCGCGATCGCGTATGGACTTCCGCGATCACGTAGAGTAAACTAATGAGGCATCATGTTTGTGCTTCGCGATCGCGAGGCTATTTTTGTGATCGCGATGAAGAAATGTCTAAGCAGAATATTTAAAGTTCAAAATCGAGGGTTTAGTCTAAAATTCCAAATTTTCAATAGAGAGCTCGGGAGAAGGAAATTCAGAAGGGGATTTTTAGTAGAGTGATTGGGGTAAGTGTTCTTCACTCAAATTTGGTTTAATTCCATGATTATGTCTTGATTTTTATCATTTAATTTGGGAATTTGGGGTGCAATTAGGGGGAAATGGAAGAGAATTGGAGAGTTGATTTTGGGGATTTGGATGGCTATTTGATGTCAGATTTTGATGAATTTGATATGGGTAGACTCATGAGTGAATAAGGATTCTAGTTTTGTGAATTTTATCGGATTCCAAGACGTGGGCCCGGGGGGGCGGGTTTGGCCAATTTCGGGATTTTTGATGAAATGTGATTATTTTCACGTGGGTTTTGTTCCTTTAGCATATATTGATGATATGAATTTGATTTTGAATAGATTCGGGGTGATTTGAGGCCGAGTCGAGCGGCTAGGGCACAACGGAGTAGATTTTCATCCGGTTTGAGGTAAGTAACGCTTCCAAACTTGGTTCTGAGGGTTCTAAACCCCAAATGATACGTTATATGATTGTATTTAAGGTGACGCACATGCCAAGTGACGGACGTGAGGGCATGCACCGTGACTATGGTAACCTGGATTCATTCCACGCCTCTGTTTAGTGACTCTTTTGTTGATATCTGCACGATTGTTAATGTGATTAAATGCAAACATGTTAGAAATCATGCTAGATGTTATGTTATGGATTTATTACAATACTGTTGAGACCTGAGTGGTCGCTTATTACTGTCATTCATGTATTTCATTTATGTTATTTACTTAGTCCTGTTAATGCATATCATATCATGTCCCAGCCTCGGTAATTGGTTTTGTACACATCTTACCATTGATTCGGGCTAGTTCATGCATTGTGAGCCCGTGTGAGCGAGACTGGAGAGTGATGACTGAGTGGGACCGAGATCCCGATATTGAGTGACAGTTATGGGATCGGTCTTCACGACGCATCATCTACATGCATCATCTACATTGATTTATGCCTGGATCTATCTTATAATAGCTCTTGGGTTGTAGGAGCCCCTCCGGAGTCTGTAACACACCCCAGTGAGCGCAGTGATGATTTGAGGGATGGATCTTCCCTGGACATGGATCTTGTCCGAGTGTTTGTACCCCGAGATGGATCTTCCCTAGGCCATGAGAGTCATATACAGTACTAAGTGGACTTGTACACGAGAGTGGGAGCACTGCATTTCATATAGTTGATGCATTGGAATGTAGAGTACACTTAGTTATATATGTTTAATTGATCGAAACTGTACTTATCTTGTCACTTGAACTGTTAGTCAATAGAAGGCATGCCTAAATTTCTGGACTTCGATTTTTGTGATAAATGTGGAGGTTTAGTCCGTCACTACCTCTCAACCCACAGTTTGGGCATGTTACTTACTGAGTTGGTGTACTCACGTCACCCCATGCACCTTGTGTGCAGATCTAGGTACATCGGGACCCGATAGCAGTTGTTGATTGTTGACAGAGTTCCAACCGGAGACTTCGAGGTAGCTGTTGGCGATCGTAGCCTCGTTTTCTCCTTCCTTATCCTCCTTGTCGTATTTTAATATTTCAGAAAGTGTTTTGTCTATTTTGTATTTCAACATTTGTAGTTGTATCAGCTCATGACTCTGTGACACCTGTGTTGGGACTTATTTTTGTGTTTTACTGATATTCGACTTTTTAAACATTTGTGAACGAGGTTTTATTATAAATATATATGGTTTTCTTGAAATAAGTTAAATTACTTGAATTGTGTGGCTTGCTTGATTCCACGATAAGCGCCATCACGACCGGGCAGTTTTGGGGTCGTGACATAAATATCTTCTTTAATGTTTCCGTATATCTATCTATATGCATTTTATTGTGATTTTCGTGATATTTATGACTAATTTTACTCGCCCTAAAATTAGGGCTCAGATCTTTTCAAATATGTTATGGTTCTTTACTTTTGAGTATTTTCTCTTTAATGTTTTCGTGTATCTATGCGCATCTGTGTTGTGATTATTCCTTTGATTATTTCTGACTAATTTTAGTTACCCCAAAATTAGGGTTTCGATTCTTTATTTCACTTTTTTCCTTACTGGTTTTGTCTATCTATTTATGACTCTTGTCGTTAGTTGTTACCCTAAACCTAAGAGTCTTCGATGCCCCATATCTGTTTGATTCCCTAAATTACTGTGACTAAATGTTTTACTCTTCTATGTACTGTTATTTCTGGCTTACCTTAAATAATGTTCTGAGTTTTACTTCCTTAATTAATTGTTAGTTTTCCTTGATTGATTATTACCTTATTTGTGGACTCTAGTCTAATGCTATTTAAACCCCTCCCTTTTCCCCTTGAGACAAGACTTAGAACTCGAGAATCCACATACTACTAAAACTCTATATTGTATACTATTATTCTATTCTGCTTTGATTCTTGACCGGTTGGAAGCCAAGGTCAGAAATCTTCTATTGTTGCTTGTTGTTGTTGATGATCATTGCTGCATTGCTGCATTGCTTAACTTCTTTCTATTTCACCTGAACTAGTAAGTTATCGAAACTTTTCTACCATGTCAATTGTCCAATATGTTATTGTTGTTAGACTCATTGCTTTATGTGTTTAGACATGTGTAACTTAGTAGACTAATTGATAGAGCTTGTTTAATTATGGGTAATTTAAGACTATCTTTAAGTGTGTTTAATATCTTCCTTAAAAACTAGTTCATCATGTATCCCTTAGTTTGTTGTCAAATCTGTTAGCATGTTATTCCACTAATTCTGTGCTCACTATGCTATTAGTTCTTACTGATAACTAATATGTTATTGACTCATGATTAACCAATGAATTTCTTATATGAATTATCATAATCTGAATTCTTTACTGCCTTTGTGAAGCATGTTTAGAAATTGGTCCCTTATCAGCTTGTTAAATTTTCAAACTTGTTAGTTTCAAAGTGTTTGTCTCTATTTCTGTGTGTGATTCTATCCCTAAGTATGATTCTCAGTCCTGTCCTGCACTCTTCTGAATCCTAATTCTTGTTGGCTGAAAGCCAAAGTAATCTGAGTACTGTCATTGGCTTTCTTGGTGTGAGCGTTGCTCATGGTTCTTATGAGACCCTCGTGAACTCTGACACGCCAGGATTCGGTCCATAGTTTTCTTGAATTGGTTTTGATCTTTTACTCTAGTGTGAGCACTGCCCGAGGTTCGTGAAGCCCTTGGAACTCTAACACGCTAGAGAATGGGACTTCTTATGATTAAAATAGAGGAATCAGTCGTTGTTGGGCTCTATGAACACTAGCTTTTGGAGATATTGTGGATTGAAAGGCCTGGCCTATCTAGATACATTTGGGCCTGCTGCAGGCTTCCTATAGTCTATACATTTTGTAATTTTTTTCATTTTATTTGGGTCTTTAATAATTATTTGTAATAACAATTGGGGGTGATAATAAAATTGGGAAATGGATTTGTTTGATACTCGGCGGGTAGATAACATGCCTATAGGTCTCTTTGTTATTATATGTTAGATAACATGCCTATAAGCTTTACTTTGCTATTTTGTTAGATAACCTGCCAATAGGTTTTACTTTATGCCCCGAAATTGAATGCTGAAAACCTTGACTAAATGTGTATGTTTGCCATCGCATGTTAGATAACTTGCCTATAGAGATTTTATTCTGACTCAAACAAGTTCTATGAATATCATGTTTACCTTGCTTCGCATGATTAGACCGTGCCTATAGGAAATGCAAGAATCAAGTTCAACTTACAGCATACTCAGATCTGTTTCTTTAGAAATCATGTTTATTGGCCTTAATTAATCGTCACACTCGCTTAGTTAATATGCATATCTTTAGGAATTAATAAGCAGTTTCAATCACTAAAGGTAGAACTCACGCTCATAGGGATAACTATCATTTGTGCCAAATAATAAAACTGGAATTTTGCACAATGTCTTGCTAAATACCACTAGAAAGCATGCATATAGGAGTAACTAGATAATTCTGAGCATTTCTGTTGCAACTGTCGAGAAAGTCACATAGATGACCTGCTTATAGGCTCAAACGCTTTTAATTGGAATTGATAAGCAATTACAGAATCACCTAGAAATTACTTTTCATAAACAATCAGCATGTTTAAAATTCAGAATCACATAGTAATCATGTCTATAGGATCCATTATCCTTAACTGTTAAAAATGTCGACACATCAATCTGTTTGCGTGCATTTTCTGCTTAATGTGTGGAGGCTAAAATGAGCCTTTATCTGCTCTTGTATGAAAGTCCAACATGTTTTGTATGTCGCTTAGTTTTACAATTTTGAGCAACCTAAGTTGAGTCTAGAACCATCCAAAATAGAGGTCCAAATGCCTCCAGGACCATAGGTAAGGGATGTGTAGTGCACACATAGGATACGAGTTAGAATTGATTAGAGCGCTTTAGGTAAATAACTTAAAGATAGTAACCGGGTAGCAGGAGATGATAGTTTGTGCCCCGCTGAATTATATGAGTAACACCCCCGTCTTGGGGAGTTACAAAGTATTATTTATGTTGCAGCGGGTGATCCTTTAGCCTTAAAAACCTCCTTTAATAACCAATTCCCTTCTTTCCTAAAAGGAGTTGTCAATGTCGAAACCCGATTTCGCTAGAAAAAGGGGGCGCGACAGTCTGTATGGCATCTTTGACTTTCGAAGAATGTTGTTTGGCCTTTGCAATACACCGTCTACATTTCAAAGGTGTATATTAGTCATTTTCACGGATATGATTGAAGATATTATAGAAGTCTTTATGGATGATTTCTCCATGGTGGGGGATTCATTCGAAAACTGTCTTCACAATTTAAGAAGAGTAAAAAGATGTATGGAGACAATATTAGTGTTGAACTGGGAGAATTGCCATTTTATGGTACAAGAAGGGATAGTGTTGGGGCATCGAGTGTCTAGTAAAGTAATTGAGGTCGACCATGCTAAGGTTGACGTGATTGAGAAGTTTCCACCGCCCACTTCGGTCAAGGCAGTGAGAAGTTTCCTTGGTCACGCCGGGTTCTACAGGCGATTCATAAAAGATTTCTCTAAAATTGCTAACCCCTTATGTAAACTCCTTGAAAGGGATCATCCCTTTGTGTTCTCTGATGATTGTAGGTTGGCATTTGAGGAGCTGAAGAAGAGACTAGTGACTGCACCCAACAGGGAGCAACTATTCGAGCTCATGTGCGACGCGAGTGACTATGCTATAGGAGCAGTCCTGGGGCAGCGAAAGGACAAGTTGATGCACCCAATTTACTATGCAAGCAGAACGCTAAGCGGTGCACAGCTCAATTATATTGTGACTGAGAAGGAGATGTTGGTTGTGGTGTTTGCATTCGACAAATTCAGGTCGCTCTTTATTGATTTATTGCTTGCATTTATTGTGTTTCATTGATTGTTCTTCATTTATCACTCATCATTGATCATAAAAGAGCCCTCTTCGAGGCCCCTAGAGCTGTTTAGCTTCCATCGACCATCCATTATCGATAATGTACCTCGACCTAGAGGCCTTATCTCGACCAACTCGAGACCCCGATTTAAGGCAGTTTGGTTTGCATATTTCTACTTTCTTTTACCCTTACCTTATTTCTCTAATCCACACTTAGCATCTATTGCTTAACAACTAGTATTAAAATAAATCACGTATTTTTATAACCACAAATACAATTTAATTGTAATTACCATTTTCAAGGTAAATAGTTTGGCGCCCACCGTGGGGCTAAAAATAATAGTGATTGTTTTAGTGTTGGTTTACTGAAAAACGCAAGTTATTCTTCACATTTTTTCTTGTCCAAGAATCTTTGATTTCAGGTCAAAATGTCTAACTCAGTGAATGCACATGAAAACAACGGCTCTGAGGACCATGGAGAGAATGGTGTATCTATCTCAGGCGCCGGTGTACCACTGCGAAACCCTGAGGACGCACCAGAGCCAATTCCCGTGGACGTAGGCTCGCACAACGCCCGACACGTCGATATAAACTCCCACACTGACGGGGGTATACGCCGAGAAAACAAACAGGAGGTTCAGAAAACTCCATCTCGGGAGGAAAGAGAGGTTAGCCTTCACGTCATTTTTGAAATGTTGCAGGCACAACAGTTGGCAATTGCTCAGCTGCAAAGCCATAAAAAAACTCCTAGTACAGCAACACTGGAAATGGCTCCTCGAGTCGAACAAGCACCGGAGAGGTCGAGCGACAACGGGTCAGCAGCCGACCTCGCTATTATGAATATGCTCTAGGAACTCAAGAAAAGGATTGAATCAGGCGAAAAGAAGATAGATGCTAACGACAAAAAGGTGGAGACCTACAATTCAAGGGTCGACCAGATCCCAGGTGCACCCCCAATTCTGAAGGGTGTAGATTCAAATATATTCGTGCAAAGGCCATTCCCATCAAGTGCGGCTCCGAAACCCATCTCGAAGAAATTTATAATGCCCGATCCCCCGAAGTACAATGGGACCTTGGACCCCAACGAGCACATCACTGCTTACACTTGTGCCGTAAAAGGAAACGACTTGAAGGAGGATGAGATCGAATTCGTCCTATTGAAAAAATTCGGAGAAACATTATCAAAGGGGGCCATGATGTGGTATCACAACCTAACCCCGAATTCAATAGATTCATTTGCCATGCTGGCAGATTCTTTTATAAAGGCACATGTCGGTGCCATCAAGGTTACTACAAGGAAATCCGACGTCTTCAAAACCAAACAGAGAGAAAACGAGATGCTACGGGAATTTGTATCTCGCTTTCAAATGGTGCGAATGGAATTACCACCGGTCTCTGATGACTCGGCAGTGCAGGCCTTCACCCAAGGTTTGAACGAACGAAGTTCGATATCTTCGAAGAAACTAAAGCAGAACTTGGTAGAATATCCCGTCGTCACTTGGGCGGATGTCCATAACCGATATCAATCAAAGATTATGGTCGAAGACGACCAACTAGGAGCCCCCTCAGGCTTAGTATACCCTAGCAGCCCCCTGGAAAAGGAACAAAGGCCAAAAAAGGAAAGGTATCAACCATACACTGAAGATCGAAGAAATGCCCCAAGACGTAACATACCTCGAAACGACCGTAGGGCAGATCGAGGTCAGAATCCTCGGGGACTCGTAAGCAGAGCCGGTTTCAACAGACACGCAGGACCGATGGAGGCACCCTGATTATCTTAGTACAACTTCAATATTGATGTTTCGGACATCGTGTCGGCCATAGGTAAAATCAAAGGCACCAGGTGGCCAAAAACCATACTATCAGATCCATCGCAAAGGAACCATAACCTGGTGTGCGAATTTCATGGCACACACGGTCATAGGACCGAAGATTGCAGACAACTCCGAGAGGAAGTAACTCGACTAATCAACAAAGGGCACCTCTGATAATTCCTCAACGATCGAGCTAAAAATCAACTTCGAGAAAGAGAGGCGAACAGGAAATATAAAACAGAAGAGCCACAACATGTCATCCACATGATCATGAGAGGAATTGACATCCCATAGGAATCCATTGTCAAACGAACAAAAATATCCATCACCAGGGAAAAACGAACTCGAGGTTGCATGCCCGAGGACTCTCTCACATTCAGCGACAAGGACATTGAGACCATGTCTCAACCTCACAACGACGCATTGGTAATTTCTTTTCTTGTGAATAAGTTTAGAATTAAATGTGTATCTCGGCCAACATAATCAGGTCGAGGGTGGTGGAGTAGCTCGGACTGTTTGACCAGATCGTGCCCGCCTCTCGAGTCCTCAATGGATTCAACATGGCGAGTGAGACAACAAAAGGGGAGATCATCCTCCCGGTCAACGTGGCCGGCACAACCCAAAATACTAAGTTTCATGTCATCAACGGAGACATGAGGTACAATGCCTTGTTCGGGAGGCCGTGGATACACTGCATGAGGGCAGTACCGTCAACCCTTCATCAAATGATGAAGTTTCCAACGAAGGAGGGAATAAAAACAATATACGGGGAGCAACATGCAGCAAGAGAGATGTTCGCGGTACACGATGTGGCACCGACATCGAAAACCTTCTACATCGAATGAGCCAAAGGATAAGCAAACAGCCAAGTAGCAGTCACAAGCTACATCCTCGGCTGCACCCGAGTTAACGAGTAAAGTATCGTACCGCGTCCTCGGAGCAAGAAGTTGAAGCATATCAAGGCTCAAACGCCATCGTTGCTAAGGTATAACCGTCTCCCTCTTTATTTAAATTTTACACTGACCTATGTGCAGGTGTCCGATTAAAAGAATCGAAACACCTTCCGGCTTGAAGACCTTAGGTTTTAAAGCATGTGTTGCACTCTTTTCCTTCGATCGAATTTTATCCCAAAAAGGGTTTTACCGACAAGGTTTTCAATGAGGCAACATCTATATGCTACCTAAAGAGAACTCAACAAGTATTCAAGGCTTCTCTTCAATCAACCTCGAATACTGGGTGCATTCCCCCAGGAGATCACCTCCTCTGAGAAATCGAAGTAAGCCAAAGAGGGTCTCAAAAGGAAAATAATGTGTCGGGACAAACGGTCAAATGAACCGTGTCTACAGAGAATAATCGAACCCTCGACGGCAAAAACAATGTATACTTGTACAAAGTAATCAGAGGAGTATCTTTTATCCAAAAGGTTTTTTATTTTCACAAGAAACGGCCCAAGGGCCAGGAATTTCCCGAGCACTCAGGGACTGGCATCAAAAACTCGAAGTCGTAGGACCTCAAGGCCGAAAACTTTGAGCTCGTAAGCCCTCAATGAGGCAATATCAAGTTTTTACAGGAAACGGCTCCAGAGCCAAAAACTTTCGATGTCTCGGGGAATGTCGTCGACTGTCACCCCATCGAGCTATAAAAAACTCGAGGCCATAAGACCCTGAGAGGGCAACCTCGAGTCCAAAAGGCCCTCCATGTGGAAACACCAAATCTGTAAGACCTCTGGGCATGTTCATAAACTGTAAGAACTCAAGTAAGGATGAATTATACTTGTACTAAGTAACCAAAGAATCTGTAAGACCTCAAGTAAGGCATGTTCAAATTTATACGACCGTACAAAAGGCATAATCATGATCTTAAAGTCAAGGATATATATTCGAACTTGTAAGACCCCTAAAAAGGCTAACCTCAATATAGACGACGAGTCTATCTTACTCGGGGACTAAAAGGCTATGGCCAAACACAATGACTACGGTCAAAAGGCTACGGCCAAACACACTGACTACGGTCAAAAAGGCTACGGCCAAACATAATGACTACAGTCATAAGGCTCCGGAAAAACTAATGCGACTCGGGGACGCCCAACCGTCACCATAAAATCACAAATACTTCAAAAATACTTTGAAAAGAACCGGTTAATCAAGCTACCCTCGGCATAACTAAAAGAGCTTTGATAATATCAGCTCCAACAATAAAAAGGTTTCGAAATTTCAGCCATCAAGCGAAACCTCCAGAGTGATCATTTATCGTCACACAACGGCTCACAATCAAGGTTCTTATCAAACCGTCGAAGATTCGGACGAACACAAAAACTTCAAAAACTTCTTTAACAAGGGAAAATGCAGTCATACTAAAGGTCACGTCGACCCAACGCGTAAGATCCTAAGCGCCAGCTTAAAGAGCCTCAGGGACAATTCAAAAACCTAAGGGTCGATGAGCTCGAGTCGAAACCCGACTCGAGGATTGAGTCCTAAACGATTAACAAAAAATCGCCTAAGGGTCAATATGTAAGAGCCTACGGGCCAGGCTAAAAATGTCTAAGGGCAAATTCATAAGAGCCTACGGGCTAGTCTAACAAACCTCAGGGCCGAACTGTAAATCTAAGGGGTTTTCACCTCGAGGTCCGATTCATTGGACTAGCTATCGACAATCGAAATTCAAAACACAAAGAAGATAGATACAAGTAAATTGGAAGTGTCAAAGGATCTTTCATATATATGTATCACAAATATACATTCACAGTGCTCCCACAAGGAGTCTTATACAAAGTAGAAAAGGGAAGCCTAGTCTATTTTCCCCTCGGGGACTACGACTCTATCGGCCTCTTCCTCATTATCTTCGAAATCGGATACGATGAATTTGGCGTCGTGCCCTGGCCTGCTCTATATCTTCCGAGAGATCAAAGACCCTAGTGTGGATCTCCTGGAGGGTTTCCCATTTTTGTAGCAGTTGATTGTGTCTCCAAATGGGTTGAAGTTGCGGCCCTTCCAACAAATGATGCCAAAGAAGTGACGGGCTTTCTAAAAAAAATAGTTTCACATGTTTTGGCACTCCGAGAGCTATAATTAGTAATGGTGGAACCCATTTTTGTAATAGAGCGTTCGCAAGGCTTTTAGAAAAGTATGGAGTTCGACATAAGGTTGCCACACCTTACCACCCACCAATGAGCGGGCAAGTGGAAGTGTCCAAAAGGGAAATCAAAAGTCTCCTGACCAAAACAGTGATTGCGACAAGGACTGATTGGTCAAAGAAGTTGGATGATGCATTATATGTGTACCGCACAACATTTAAAACTCCAATTGATATGTCTCCATACAAGTTGGTATTTGTAAAAGCATGCCATCTTCCAGTGGAGCTTGAGCATAAAGCCCTATGGGCACTGCGGCAGTTGAATTTGGATATGGAGACCACATGCACAAGTAGAGTCACAAAGCTACATGAACTCGAGGAATTCTGGTTCCATGCATTTGTGAATGCAAGATTGTACAAATAAATGATGAAAATGATGCATGATAAGCACATTCTAGATCGGAACTTCAAACCCGAAGATCTCGTGTTGTTATACAACTCGAGATTAAGATTGTTTTCGGGTAAGATGAAATCTAGATAGTCAGGACCATTTAGAGTTGTGCAAGTGTTCTCAAGTGAAGCAGTAGAAATTGATTCCAAAGATGGAACGAATAAGTTTAAAGTGAATGGGCAAAGGTTGAAACACTACCTTGGAATGGTTGAAGAAAAAGGGGAGAAAGTTGTGATATCCTTGGAAGAGCCCCAATATGTGAGCAAAGAGTAATAATGAAAGCATGCGTCGTGCCATGACGTTAAATCAGGCGCTTCCTGGGAGGCCACCCATGGTTTGTTGTAATTCATCGTGCCGCGACGTTAAATCAGGCGCTTCATGGGAGGCAACCCAATATTTTTCTTTGTTCTTATTTTTCTTAATTGATTTTGAATTGTGAAAGCATTGGCAGGTCTATTAATATGCAAGGATGAAATTGTGCACGTAGGAAGGACTCGTGGTAAAGAAATCAACCCGTAGATAGGCAAAAAAGTGTCAAAAAAGGGAGAAATTTCGAAGGCCAAATGTGCGCGGCCGCGCATAGGTCGCGCACTTTCAGACTCCCACTGTTGCAACGTCCGCGGCCGCGCATTGAGCGCGCACGTGCCGCAGATTTTGGGACCTTCACTGTTCCACATGCGCAGTCGCGCTTTGACCGCGCATGGAGCGCACATTTTGTGACCTTAACTGTGTGCGCGGTCGCCCACTGACCGCAGATTGACCGCGCACGGGGTGTCGTCTTTAGGTTTAGTTAAGTTAATTTTTCCTTTTCTTTTCTTTTATTTAGTTTTTATTTGTTTTTTTTCGACCCACCCTTCCCCTCCCCTAATAACCAACCTACCCTTCCCCTTCCCCTAAAATCTGAGAAAACAAAAGAGCAAAAGAAGAAAACCCTCCCCTCTCTCTCAAAACACAACACGCACGCACACCACCCTACCTTCTCCCCGAATTTCAAAAGCAAGCACCTACTTTTCTTTCCTCCTCTTGTCTACTCAATCACTACCCAATCTCTATTCCTTACAAGATTTTCAGGTAAGTTCCATGACTTGTATTTTCTTTTCTTTTTTCCAGTTTTTTTTAGTTTTTCCCAATGTTTTTTCCTTTCTTCTTCTCTTTTAAATTGTATGGTAGTAGAAGCCATTTTTGTTCTTATCTTTGCTTTATATTACTAGTATACTTGTTGGTATGTGAGGATATTTGATTTCATCTTGTTAGGTTGGATTGGACATTGTTAAGTTTGTGGTGGGATTGAGGTATAATTAGGTGTTTGGAAAATTTGGGATGATTTTGCACATCAAGTGTTTGTTTAAATGCCACAGTGAGTCTTTAATGTAATTTGTGACCAATTGTGTGGGTGAAGTATGAGTAACCGCTATTGGTTTACACATCCCGCCTTTTACTGATAATGGTATTTGTTTTGTAGGTACCATGATACCCTCAAAGAAAAGACGAACCACTGGTGCCTCTTCATGTCACGCCCCCAAACTAGGGGAGGCACGACTGGCACTCGATACTGTATTCGATCGAGTTAGCCATTAAACATACTAGCTAACTAAACTGGGGGCCCAACAGATCGGGCAGCACAACATCTGAAATACTAAGCATGGACCGTTAAGGTCATGACCTGAATAACAATAAGTCATATAAACAAAGGTAGACAAGCCAAAATAATAAAGTACTAGCTGGCCGACAAGGCCGCGACTGAAGACATACATGCCTACACACATATATATACATGCCAAGCCTATGGGATGGAGACTAAAAT
>ML269491.1:0-11733 GCA_005239495.1 Nicotiana undulata | reverse complement strand
ATTCTCATTTAACCATTTCGATTTCAAGCCTATCAACTCTAACACATTAATAATAGAATAACCAACATATAATAAGCCACTATCAACAGTTATAATGCAGGTTTTACGTAACGACAGACCGGGTCGTTACAACGAGGCACCTAGTTAATGAAGATTATCAGTATTTGCAACTCAGGCAGAGAAATATAAGCATTTTGAGTTACCTTCAACGGTAATAGAGGTATGTACGATCGGCCACTCCTATCTCAGTTATGCCCTATGGGAATTGAAAAATATGGTTTAAGAGAAGGACAGGATATCAAGATCCCGTTGGGGTTAGAGTAACCCAAAATGATGGATGGGTTGTTCGAGTTAGTTGACATTTTTTAGGTATATTGCAAATATGCTAATGGATCTCCTTGTGAGACGCCTAGATGGTGTACTTTAGAATAGTACAGCTAGCTTTGAGTTCATTCAGGCTATACTGAGCTTTTTATAACTTAAAAAAACCATTATCTCTCTTGTTTTCATGGGCTTAATCTTGAGGACTTATCCATTTTCGTTACCTTCTCATTCATTTTTTTACTCCTGTCTTCCTAAACCTTGTCTGTCACGACCCAAATCCTAAATCAGGTCGCGATGGCGCCCAACACCATGTCAGGCAAGCCAACATTGATTTACTAGTGAGTTTCGTTTAATTTACCAAAACAATTTCCACTACTTACTTGATTTGGATTTAAGACATTTAAGCAAAAACGAGTAACTTAGGTAAACCTTAAACAACAATAGCCACGTAAGTCATAATTTAATATTTACAACCCAAAATATTATCTACTAACGTGTGTGCCAGGAACTAGTGTCACAAGTCTATAGGCATCTAGTAGAATAATATCAAAAGAATAATAGTATGTCCTACTGTCTGAATGAGTAAAGACAGAAATGGAAAAAAGAATAGCTCCAAAGTGCTGCTGGAAATCGCCAGGAGAATCAGCTCACCGTGAAACCTCGGCTGGATATGAATCATGAACGAGCTTTGGACTGATACCCAGATGCACCTACCTCAGATCCTGTACAATTAAGTACAGAGTGTAGCATGAGTACGTAAAATAATATATACCCAGTAAGTATCCAGTCTAATCTCGAAGAAGTAGTGACGAGAGGTCGACTTGACACTCACTAGGGTCCAATCAGTAAATTCATGTAATATTTTTAAAGAGGGCAACAGGTAAGCATGGGCAGTAAAACAATAAATATTGATTCGTAATCAAAATATAAATATGTGGCGAGGCACCAATATACAATTTTTCAGTTCATTTTCCAGAATATTTCACAACTCAACAGTCATAAAAATACCAGGCAAATAGCATGCGCATAGTGGTATAAGGACAACCAGACTAGGAAAACATAATAACAATATCTATGCACTGCCCAAGGGTCGAACGCCGCGAACTATAGATGCATCTATTAACCTGCCGTGGCGTACGGCCCGTTCCCATGAGAGTAGGGGAAAGAATCACTCCGCTCGCGAAATATAAATTGCGAAGCGGTCGCATGAAAACATAACATCTTTCTTCAACTCCTTTCGAAATAACAATTCCTTTAAAACACCAAATTCTAGGATTTTCTTGAAACAAGGTTGCATACAATGAAGTCACAAGGAATGTAATTCATTTTAAGGAAATTCACAAGGCATGGTGTGAGCCTAAATACCCGGACATAACAATATTAGTCACTACGCACGGACTCTCGTCACCTCGTACGTACGTAGTCCCCACAAACAATAACACATAATCATTTAATTCACCTATGGGGACAATTGCCTCTTACAAGGTTAAAAAGGAGACTTACCTCGCGTCAAGTCTACTTCCTGGGTCAAGAACGCGCCCGAAACTCCAAATTCGCCTCCCAAGGACTTGAAACTAATCAAATATTGCATAAATAAATCAATCTATACTCAAAAGTATGAAATTTCTCTATTTAAATGATTATTTCAACCTAAATTTAAAAATCCAAAAAATACACCCCCGGGCCCTTATGCTCGAATTCCAGAAATCTTCGAAGGTAACACTCACCCATAGCCTAAGGATCAACATTATGTAGTTTTTGTATGATTTCATAACTAATTCTTTGGTAATTCTCTCATTTTCATAAAAACCTAGGACATACTCTAACCCATGATTTCTACTAATAAATGTCTTAATCTACCTAGGAATTCAAGTATTAAACTAAGTTTAGGGTAGGAATTACTCACCTTACAAGAGCTAGGTCATTTATCTCCTTTGCATGCTCTAATAATCGCCCAAGGATGAAGTAAATGCTCAAAAATGATGAATTCTCGTATTATAAAACAACCTCACTGCCTACAGGTTTTTCTCACCTGCGGCTCGGGGACCGCACCTGCGAGAAAAATCTCGCACCTGCGGAGGAGGGGAAGGGGGTCCTGGCATCGCACTTGCAGAGCGGAGTCCGCACATGCGGCTTCGCTTCTGCGAGAAGTGGTCCACACCTGCGAAAATGGGCAACACCACCTGGTGGTCGCACCTGCGAGGCTGAGACTGCAGAAGCGGTCTCGCCCCTGCAGCTAGCCCTCCGCAGGTGCGGTCGCACCAGATCTGATGCACCAGCAGTCATTTAAGGCTGGTTTTTGTCTCGCTCGATGCTTGAATGGCATCCGAGCCCACCCGTGACCCCGTCCAAATATACCAACAAGTCCTAAATCATTATACGGACTCGCTCGAGTCTTTGGAACGTCCAAAACAACGCTAAATCTAAAAATCACACCCAAAAACCTATTGGATCAAACTTAAGTTACAAGTTCTTGAATTCGCTTTTATTACGCCGAACCTACCTATACTACTCAGAATGACACCAAATTTTGCGAGCAAGTCATAAATGACATAACAGAACTATTCCCGGTCTTGGAATTTCGTTTGGACCTCGATAACACAAAAACACATTCCAAACCTCAATTTGAACTTAAGGAAACTCTTATTTCACTTCTTGGCGCCGAAACGCTCTCGGGTCATCCAAAACCCGTTAAGAACATACGCCCAAATCTGAAATTATCATACGAACCTACCGGAACCTTTGAATCTCGATTCCGAGGTCGTTTACTAAAGGAGGCTATAGGGTGTTAGGAAATATCTCTTTATTCATCTTCTATCACACTCTTATATTAAATCTCACTCTTATATTCTCTCACAGATGGTGAGGACGCGCGCAACCGACGTTCCAGACCCGAGAGGGGCCATTACCCCTGTCATCTGAGGCAAGGGGAGGGCACCGGATCGGGGTAGGGGACGAGGGTGTCCCAAAGCTATACCATTTACACCCCCAGCGGATCCAGTGGAGGATCCCATCACTGAGGAGCAGGGCGAGGTACCCGCAGCAGATCCTGCCCCTTTGGACTTTATGACAGCGCCAGGATTTCAGGAGGTCATGTGTCGTATGATGCAGTTCATGGACACCATGACTTAGGCTGGTTTATTTCCAGCTGATTCAGCCACATCTCAAGCGGGAGGGGGAGCACTGACCCCTACTGCACAGGCCGCCATACATGCAGCAACAGTATATTAGACCCCGGGTACACTGCCTATGGGTGGGGTCCAGCCAGCATCAGCAACACCTGAGGTCAGGCCAGCTGCGGACGGTGATCCACAGAAGTTATTAGACAGATGGACCAAGCTTCACCCTCCTGTCTACGGAGGCGAGCGTCATGAGGACGCACATGACTTCATTGATAGGTGCAGGGACAAACTGCACAACATGAGGATACCGTAGTCTCATGGAGTTGACTTCACTACTTTTCAGCTAGAGGACATGGCCCGTAGATGGTGGCAGTCCTATATTCTTGGCAGACCGGCAGATTCCCCTCCTGTCACTTGGGAGCAATTCACACGGATATTCTTGGACCAGTATATTCCATCCTCTGAGAGGGGAGAACTGCGATATCAGTTTGAGCAGCTGGAGCAGGGTCAGATGTCAGTGACCGACTATGAGGCTAGGTTTTCTGAGCTATCTTGTCATGCACTCATGATACTTCCTACTGACGCAGAGAGAGTGCGCAGATTTGTAGCTGGGTTGCATCCAGGTATTAGGGCCAACATGGACCGAGAGGTGGATATGGGGACTCCTTATCAGCTTGTGGTGGAGATTGCTCGTAGGATCGATGGTTATCGGTCGAGGAGGAGAATGCAGGGGCAGCAGGATAAGAGAGATAGATTTTATGGGGATTTTAGAGGTGCTCCAGCTAGGGGCAGAGGTCAGTTTGGTAGGGGCCAGCCCAGTAGGCCGCCATATTCAGCACCCCTACAACCTCCACGAGGTGTTCCAGCAAGGCCTTATTTCAGCGTCATGCCAGAAAGTTCTTACCGCCCGCCAGCTTTTCAGGGTTCCTCCGGCGGGTATTCATGTCATCACGGGTCTTCCAACCTTTACTTCAGTGCTATGCCAGAGAGTTCACCTCGTCCTCCAGCTATCCATGGTTCTTCTTCAGGTCAACAAGCCATGATGCCTGGAGGTTGTTATGAGTGTGGGGATCCAGGTCACATGAAGAGGTTTTGTCCCAGGCTTTGGGGCAAGGCAGTGCAGCAGGGTCATCAGCCTATGATAGCAGCACCAGCGGTTCGGCCACCTAGAGGTAGAGGACAGACTGGTAGGGGTCGTCCCAAAGGAGGAGGCCAGGCAAGGGGAGCCCAGCCAGCTCCTGTCTATTCTGGTGGAGGTCAGTCATCTGGTGCTCCAGCCAGGTTCTATGCTATTCCATCCAGATCAGATATAGTGGCCTCAGATGCTGTGATCATAGGTATTATTTCAATATGCGGTAGAGATGCATCAATATTATTTGATCCAGGGTCCACTTATTCATATGTTTCAACTTTGTTTGCTCATTCCCTGGATATTTCTCGTGAGTCCTTGGGTACTCCTATTTATGTGTCCACTCTTGTGGGCGATTCTCTGGTTGTAGATCAGATTTATCGGTCCTATGTGGTTACATTTTGTGGGTTCGAGACCAGAGCGAACCTCCTGTTGCTTGATATTGTTGATTTTGCGGTCATCATGGGCATGGATTGGCTATCTCCTTATCATGATGTCCTAGATTGTCATGGCAAAACTGTTACTCTAGACATGCCTGAGTTACCGATACTTGAGTAGAGGGGTTCCTCAGTTAGTGCAGCTAGTCGGGTTATTTCTTTCCTGAAGGCTCGACATATGGTCGAGAAGGGTTGTTTGGCTTATCTTGCTTATGTGCGGGACACCACTGCCGAGTCTACGACAATTGAGTCAGTGGCAGTAGTTCAAGATTTTATGGATGTATTACCATCAGACCTTCTAGGAACGCCACTGGATCGTGACATCGATTTTTGCATTGACTTAGCTCCAGGCACCCAACCTATCTCTATTCCCCCATATCGTATGGCTCCGAAAGAATTGAAGGAATTGAAAGAACAACTTAAAGAGTTGTTGGATAAGGGGTTTATTAGACCGAGCGTATCGCCTTGGGGTGCTCCACTGCTATTTGTGAAGAAGAAGGATTGGACTATGCGGATGTGTATTGACTACCGCCAGTTGAACAAGGTCACCGTCAAGAACAAGTACCCGTTGTCGCGTATCGATAATTTGGTTGACCAATTGTAGGGTGCTCGGGTGTTTTCTAAGATTGACTTGAGATCGGGGTACCATCAGTTGAAGATTTGGGACTGGGATGTTTCGAAGACGGCCTTTCGTACGAGATATGGTCACTATGAGTTCCTGATGATGTCCTTTGGCTTGACTAATGCCCCAGCGGAATTTATGGACTTGATGAAGGGTTTAGGCCATATATTGATTTTTTTGTCATTGTCTTTATTGATGACATTCTGATTTACTCACGTAGTCTAGGGGAGGACGAGCAACATTTGAGAGTTGTGCTCTAGACTTTGCGAGAACAGAAGTTGTATGCTAAGTTCTCCAAGTGTGAGTTTTGGTTGGATTCTATGGCATTCTTGGGACAAGTGGTATCCGGCGAGGGTATCAAGGTTGATCCTAAGAAGATTGAGGCAGTTCAGAGTTGGCCACGCCCTACTTCAGCTACAGAGATAAGGAGCTTCTTGGGTCTAGCAGGCTATTATCGTAGATTTGTGGAGGGTTTTTCATCCATTGCAACTCCTCTGACTAGATTGACTTAGAATAATGCCCCATTTCGATGGTCCGACGAGTGTGAGGAGAGCTTTCAGAAGCTCAAGATAGCATTGACCTCAACACTAGTCCTGGTATTGCCTTCCAGTTCTGGGATTTATACAGTTTATTGCGATGCTTCATGCGTCAGTTTGGAGTGTGTGTTGATGCAGGAGGGGCGGGTTATCGCATATGCTTCACGTCAGTTGAAGGTTCACGAGAAAAATTATCCTATGCACGATTTGGGGTTGGCAGCGATTGTTCATGCTCTTATGGTTTGGAGGCACTACTTGTATGGGGTGTCTTTTGAGGTTTATACAGACCATCGCAGCTTGCAGCACTTGTTCAAGCAGAGGGATCTCAATTTGAGGCAGCGTAGGTGGCTTGAGTTGCTGAAGGATTATGACATCACCATTCTTTATCATCCGGGCAAGGACAATATGGTAGCAGATGCCTTAAGCAGGAAGGCGGAGAGTATGGGAAGCTTGACTTATATTTCAGCAGAGGAGAGACCTCTAGCTTTGGACATCATGTCCTTGGCTAATCTCTTGGTTAGGTTGGACCTTTTAGAGCCCCGTCGAGTTCTTGCACGTGTGGTTTCTCAGTCTTCATTATTGGAGAAGATCTTGGCTCGACAGTTTGATGATTCGCGCTTGGCAGAGCTACGGGAGACAGTGGTACAGGGTGGTGTTAGGGAGGTTTCTATTGGCAAGTATGGAGATCTGAGACTTCAGGGTTTCTTATGTGTCCCTAATGTTGATGGCCTGAGGGAGAGGATCCTAGAGGAGGCTCACAATTCACTGTATTCTATTCATCCTGGTACTACGTAGGTGTATCGTGACTTGAAGTAGCATTTCTGGTGGAGGCGTATGAAGAAAGACATAGTGGAGTATGTGGCTAGATGTCTGAATTGCCAGCAGGTTAAGTATGAGCACCATAGGCCAAGAGGCCTACTTCAGGAGATGCCTATACCAGAGTGGAAATAAGAGCGCATCACTATGGACTTCATAGTTGGGTTGCCTCGGACTTCACGGATGGTTGATGCGATTTGGGTCATTGTGGACCGGTTGACCAAGTCGGCGCATTTCATTCTAGTAGCTACTACTTATACTTCGGAGAGGTTGGCCTAGATCTACATGCGGAAGATAGTTCGGTTGCACGGTGTGTATGTGTCCATTGTATCAGATCGAGGTCCTCAGTTCACCTCGCACTTCTAGAGAGCATTACAGCGAAAGTTGGGCACCCGGGTAGAGCTCAGCACAACATTTCACCCTTCCCTCAGACTGACGGGCAGTCAGAGCGGACGGTTCAGATATTGGAGGACATGCTCAGGGTTTGTGTGATTGACTTTAGAGGTCAGTGGGACCTGTTCTTGCCTTTGGCCGAATTTTCTTATAACAATAGTTATCAGTCCAGCATTGAGATGGCTCCATGTGAGGCCTTGTATGGTCGACGATGTCGTTCTCCTATCGGGTGGTTTGATCCTGGCAAGGCTAAGTTATATGGCACCGACCTGGTGAAGGATGCTTTGGAGAAGGTAAAGTTGATTCAGGAGAGGCTTCACACAGCANGAGCGCATCACTATGGACTTCATAGTTGGGTTGCCTCGGACTTCACGGATGGTTGATGCGATTTGGGTCATTGTGGACCGGTTGACCAAGTCGGCGCATTTCATTCTAGTAGCTACTTCTTATACTTCGGAGAGGTTGGCCCAGATCTACATGCGGGAGATAGTTCGGTTTCACGGTGTGTATGTGTCCATTGTATCGGATCGAGGTCCTCAGTTCACCTCGCACTTCTAGAGAGCATTACAACGAAAGTTGGGCACCCGGGTAGAGCTCAGCACAACATTTCACCAGAGCTCAGCACAACATTTCACCCTACCCTAAGACTGACGGGTAGTCGAAGCGGACGGTTCAGATATTGGAGGACATGCTCAGGGTTTGTGTGATTGACTTTAGAGGTCAGTGGGACCTGTTCTTGCCTTTGGCCGAATTTTCTTATAACAATAGTTATCAGTCCAGCATTGAGATGGCTCCATTTGAGGCCTTGTTTGGTCGGCGATGTCGTTCTCCTATCAGGTGGTTTGATCCTGGCGAGGCTAAGTTATGTGGCATCGACCTGGTGAAGGATGCTTTGGAGAAGGTAAAGTTGATTCAGGAGAGGCTTCACACAGCACAGTACAAACAGAAGAGTTACGCGGATTAGAAGGCGCGTGATGTATCATTTATGGAGGGGGAGAAGGTTTTGTTGAAGGTCTCGCTCGATGAAGGTTATTATGAGGTTTGGGAAGAAAGGCAAGCTGAGCCCAAGGTTTATAGGTCCACTCGAGGTGTTGAGGAGAGTTGGAGAGGTTGCTTATGAGCTTGCTTCACCTCCAAGTTTATCAGGAGTTCATCCGGTCTTTCATGTGTCCATGCTCCGGAGATACCACGCCGACTACTCTCACGTGGTAGATTTCAGCACCATTCAGCTAGATGAGAGGTTGGGCTACGAGGAGGAGCCAGTTGCTATTATTGAATGGCAGGATCGCCAGTTAAGGTCCAAGAGGGTTTCCGCCGTAAAGGTCCAGTAGATGGGCCAACCAGTCGAGGAGGCGACTTGGGAGTCCGAGGAGGACATGCGGAGCAGATATACACACTTATTCAGCACTCCAGTTATGATTCTAGACCCATTCGAGGACGAACGTTTATTTAAGAGGTGGAGAATGTAACGACCCGACCGGTCATTTCGTGTTCTAGGACCCCGTGCCTCTAAATGAGACTTCCCGTAGTTTCTTTTACTGATTTATGACTTGCGGGGATGGGTGGTTCGGGATTTGGAAGAGTTTGGACTGGTATAGGAACACTTGGTTCCTTAAGGTTGGCCTTTAAGGCCAAGTTTGACTTCGGTCAACAAGAAGATAAATACAGACATCTCCGTATCGATCCGCGAGACTCTATTGGGTCTGCCCGTAACTTGTGAGACCTACGTGAACCTAGAGCTCTGATACCATGTTGTCACGACCCAAATCCTAAATCAGGTTGCGATGGTGCCCAACACCGTGTCAGGCAAGCCAACATGATTTACTAGTGAGTTTCGTTTAATTTACCAAAAACATTTCCACTACTTACTTGATTTGGATTTAAGACATTTAAGAAAAAATGGGTAAGTTAGGCAAATCTTAAACAACAATAGCCATGTAAGTCATAATTTAATATTTACAGCCCAAAATATTATCTACTAACGTGTGTGCCAGGAACTAGTGTCACAAGTCTACAGACATCTAGTAGAATAATATCAAAAGAATAATAGTCTGTCCTATTGTCTGAATAAGTAAATACAGAAATCGCAAAAAGAATAGCTCCAAAGTGCTGCTGGAAATCGCCAGGAGAAGCAACTCACCGTGAAGCCTCGGCTGGATCAGGAACGAGCTCTGGACTGATACCCAGATGCACCTACCTCAGGTCCTGTACAATAAAGTACAGAGTGTAGCATGAGTACATAAAATAATATGTACCCAGTAAGTATCCAGTCTAATCTCGAAGAAGTAGTGACGAGAGGTCGACTTGACATTTACTAGGGTCCAATTAGTAAATTCAAGTAATATTTTTAAACAGGGCAACATGTAAGCATGGAAAGTAAAACAATAAATATCGAGTCGTAATCAAAATCTAAATACGTGGCGAGGTACCAATATACAAGTTTTCAGTTCATTTTCCAGAATATTTCACAGCTCACCAATTATAAAAATATCAGGAAAATAGCATGCGCATAGTGGTATAAGGACAACAGGCCTGGGCCAACACAATAACAATATTTGTGCACTGCCGAAGGTTCGAATGACGCGAACCATAGATGCATCTATTAACCTGTCGTGGCGTACGACCCGCTCCCATGAGAGTAGGGGAAAGAATCACTCTGCTCGCGGAATATAAGTTGCGAAGCGGTCGCATGCAAACATAACATCTTTCTTTAACTCCTTTCGAAATAACAATTCCTTTAAAACACCAAATTGTAGGATTTTCTTGAAACAAGGTTGCATACAATGAAGTCATAAGGCATGCAATTCATTTAAAGGAAATTCACAAGGCATGGTGTGAGCCTAACTACCCGGACATAACAATATTAGTCACTATGCACGGAATCTCGTCACCTCGTATGTACGTAGTCCCCACAAACAATAACACATAATCATTTAATTCACCTATGGGGACAATTACCTCTTACAAGTTTAGAAAGGATACTTACCTCGTGTCAAGTCTGCTTCCCGGGTCAAGAACGCGCCCGAAACTACAAATTCGCCTCCCTAGGACTTGAAACTAATCAAATATTGCAAAAATAAATCAATCTATACTCAAAAGTATGAAATTCCTCTATTTAAATGATTATTTCAACCTAAATTTAAAAATCCCAAAAATACACCCCCGGGCCCACATGCTCGGATTCCGGAAATCTTCAAAGGAAACACTCACCCATAGCCTAAGGATCAACATTATGTAGTTTTTGTATGATTTCATAACTAATTCTTTGGTAATTCTCTCATTTTCATGAAAACTTAGGTTATACTCTAACCCATTATTTCTACTAGTAAATGTGTTAATCTACCTAGGAATTCAAGTATTAAACTAAGTTTAGGGTAGGAATTAATTACCTTACAGTAGCTAGGTCGTTTATCTCCTTTGCATGCTCTAAAAATCGCCCAGGGATGAAGTAAATGTTCAAAAATGGTGAATTTCCGTATTTTAAAACAACCTCACCGCCTACAAGTTTTTCGCACTTGCGGCTCAGGGACCGCACTTGCGGTCTCGCATCTGCGAAACAAATCTCGCACCTGCGGAGGAGGGGAAGGGGGGCTTGGCATCGCACCTGCGGCTCCTCTTCTGCGAGAAGTGGTCCGCACCTGTGAAAATGGGCAACACCACCTGGGGGTCGCACCTGCGAGGCTGGGACTGCAGAAGCGGTCTCGCACGTGCGGCTAGCCCTCCACAGGTGCGGTCGCACTAGATCTGATGCACCAGCATTCATTTAAGGTTGGTTTTTTCCTCGCTCGATGCCCAAATGGCATCCGGGCTCACCCGTGACCCCGTCCAAATATACCAACAAGTCCTAAATCATTATACGGACTCGGTCGAGCCTTCAGAATGTTCAAAACAACGCTAAATCTAAAAATCACACCCCAAAACCTATTGGATCAAACTTAAGAACTTAAAGTTCTTGAATTCGCTTTCAATACGCCGAACCTTCCTATACTACTCGTAAGGACACTAAATTTTGCGAGCAAGTCATAAATGACAAAACGGAACTCTTCCCATTCTCGGAATTCCGTTTGGACCTTGATAACACAAAAACACGTTCCAAACCTCAATTTGAACTTAAGGAAACGCTTATTTCACTATTTGGCGCAAAAATGCTCCCTGGTTATCCAAAACCCGTTCTGAACATACGCCCAAGTCCGAAATCATCATACGAACCTAGCAGAACCTCCGAATCTCGATTCTAAGGTCGTTTACTAAAATTGTTGACCGAAGTCAAACTTGGCATTAAAGGCTAACCTTAAGAGTGATTCTACAATGTTCAATCATGATATCTATAATTTTCTGGGTCCAATAATCAGAC
>ML269490.1:0-16936 GCA_005239495.1 Nicotiana undulata | reverse complement strand
CTTCCTCGAGGTTAGGCTCGGCACTTACTCAGTACATGGGGTCGGTTGTACTGATACTACACTGTACTCTTTTGTGCAAATCCAGGTACTGGCCAGCATTAGAGATTTTTAGCAGCGGTCATTCATCATTCGGAGACATGAGGTATATCTACAGGCGTTCGCAGATCCCTGGAGTCTTCTCTTAGTTCATAGAGATTGTTTTATTTTTCTCAAAAAAGATATATTATTTTCTTTCTGCCCATTATTTGTAGTATTCTTAGAAGTTCGTGAATTTTGATACCAGACCCTGGGTAGTCTTACAGTTATATAATTAGTTTGTGGCTCGGTTTATTTATTAGTTATTATTTTGTTTATGAAGCTGGAAATCGTTAGATATAATTTACTTCAAATTTGTTTTATTGTGTTTAAGTAAATAATCAAAGCAAAATAGCTAATCGAATTCTAACATTGGCTTGCCTAGCAAGTATGATGTTAGGCACCATCACGATCCCTAAGGTTGGGAATTTGGGTCATGACAAAACCTTCAACCCGTAGTGGAACCCACCGAGTTGCTGAAAGAAATATAAGAGAAGGAATCAGTAACAACATGGAATGATCTTTAGCTAGAAGAAGGGATAAAAGATAGATTACGAGCACGGTTCCACAAATACGAAAAGGATAACGACATGGGCGGAATGATATCCTTGATATTAACTTCAATGAACCGTGCTCGTATGGCCAGTAGGGTATGGTGGCCACGTTTGCTGAAGTTTATCATTCCCTCGCAGAAAGGTTTGGGGGAATAAAGATTCATTAACCGAGCTAGTGTTAGCTCCTCTCCCGTCTCTTGACAGGAACGCCGAAGACAAGTGACTGTCCTCCATACATAAGGACTTATCTGTGCCAGGCTCACTTGGTAGCAGATGCAAAATTCCACAATAACGGAATTAAGCTCCCCACTCATAGAGAATGACCCCAAAGTGAAGGGATGCGTATAAAAATATGTGAAGCCCTTCTTTGGGATGGTTTTTCGTTTCGCCAGATCATGAGCAATAATGTCTAAATCTTGGCAATTACAGTCTTTTATCATAGAGGGAATGTTGGATGGAAAGATAGAAGAAGGATACACGCCAACAGCCTGTGTGCGAGGGTTAACGGAAGGAAACTTCTCTTCAAAATCTTTGGTCGTGACAAGATTCTTTGGGATGATAGTGTTTACCATAGGAGGAACGACGTCATCAGCTTTACCTTTGTTCTTTAAAGAACTAGTGTTTCTGGAAGAGGAGGCCATTTCATATCAGAAAATAAGGGAAGTTCTCTATGAAAAAGAAGGTTAAAGAAAGCTTGAAGACAATGGACAAGTTGAGTAAAAATAGTTTGAGAAAGTGTAGAGAATTATAAAGTGGAAATGAAGAGGTTTGATGCGTATAAATAAAGATATAGGCGGCTAACATCATGGTCATAATTACCTCGATAACTGGCTAAAGTGATTCTAAATCGTAGGATGACGCATGTTTTGGGCATTAAATTCCGAGAGATGTGCGTCCAATCAACTGTTAGAAACTTTTCAGAGGGGATTAGAGAATTTCCTGCCAAAAAAGGTACTTCTACCAACATGGCGGTAAAACAACGTTATGCCACCGGAAAGCAGGGGACTATCTGTATGTGGTAAAATGTGTTAATGTTATATTGATCGTATGAGAAAGTGACATGTGGAACTGAAGGTAGAAGACAGCTAAACCCGAAGACGGTGATCTCGCTTGTCACCGAAGAGAATGATACTCATAATGACAAATTTAATGTCGGCATCCGGTAACATTCAATGAAGAATATTCTACAACATTAAGTGCATGGTCTGTTGCAAAGAATATGTCATTCATTGCTCACCGTTACATATCCTTCAATGGAGGACACAATTTCCTGAAAAACGGACATTATACTCTATCAAATGTTTAATAACACTCTACTTTCTTGCTTATTTGTGTTGTTCTTATTTCTCCCGTTAGCTCTACACACGGGACCACGATATCTGCCGTCTATTTCAATTTTAAGGCTAAGTCTTATTTTTTTGTTAAATTCATCTATTATTTTTGGATCATATTAATTGACTTGTCTATAAACCATGTATAAATTCAATTCCACCGTTTTTACGAATAAACCCTCACAATGACTCTTTATGAGCATATCCGTCCATTCCACGCTGCTCGTTTTCTCCATTTTTTTTTAATGATAACAAATAGGCATCAGCGGGGTACATGGGAGGAAACTAGTCTATCATCAGACCGAACCATTACGATACTTGAGAAGAAAAAAATTATTTTCTTTTTATCTTAAGACTGTTACTGATTCTTAATCTGTTATCTGACATCGTGTATACCAATACCAATTTATATCCGTACTCTAGGGTACAAATGTTGCGCCACATTTTTATTAGCGATGTTGACTAATTGTGGTATTTGGCGATTTGATTTTCCAGAAACATGCATAAGTCAGATTTACTCCTATTAATTTTGTTCTCATCTCCACTCGGATACATACACCCCTATCGATGTGGACTTAACTTTAATTGAGCAAGGTGCACATATACCTACTTTTTGGTGAGTCCTTGAAATTATACCCATATAGTATAAAGTTATGTTAAATTTGCTTAGTGGGATCTAAAGTTCTTTTATTTCTTCGATGTAAGTGCAGAATCAGATATTAAGATTTTCGATTTTTCCAATGTGACTTCAGAAAATGTTAAAGTAATTTTATTTATTCAATACAACTTCAAAAATATATTCGAAGTACTTCATAAAAATTGGATCTCAAGTAGTTCTATATTATCAATGAAACTTCACAAATCAGATCTTAATTTTTATATCTTTCCGAAACAACTTCAGAAAATTCTTATTCTAAGTACTTATATCTCTTCACTGCAACTTTAGAATCAGATCTTAAGATCAATTCTGAAATATAACCTTATTCTGCGAATTTCAACAATCTAACACACGATTCAACGTTCAAATATACTCCAAACGAGTTCAAATTGGAAATATAACTATCAAATATCATAAAGAACAAACTCCGATAATCAAATTTCAAAACAACAACAAATCTAACAAACTCATTTTGCAATTAAGAAGAAGAAGAAACCCTAAGCACAACCAACAATGATATTTTACAGAAGAAGAAGAAGAAGAACCGAACCGCTTCTGGATACACGGGACATGTAGAGAATAAGAAAGCAGCAGCAAATTTCGTGGATACATGAGATATGAATACAGAAAAGAAAAAAAGCAACAGCGAAGAAGAGGAAAACATGATAGAAATTACCAAAAAACAAATTAAATGAAGGTGACCAATACGACTCCATAAAATTTTTACACTTCAACTTTGACACAGATCATACGTCTTTAATTAACTTTGTTCTTTTTCATATACATAGTGACACTAAAGATTTTATTTAAGTAATCTAATAATACAAATATTTTTACCCTTTATAAAACTTAAACTAAGAAATAAAAGCATGAAGCTCCAAAAGAAAATATACATAAACGTAACATGCATCATCAGTCGCCCTGATAAAGATAAAGTGAGAGACATATATACGTACCATTTTGCAGTTGCATACTACTCTAGTAAGTAACATACAACCAAAACCCTTTCTTTCAAAATTAACAAGGGCCTTTAGTTTCCTTACTTCTAGAAATACATGAAGCCAAAAAAGAAGAAGGAAAAAAAAAGATACATAAAAAGTACTACAGGAGAAAGGTAAACAAGTTGATAGTTACGAAACTACTAATAGGTCCTAATACCCCATTTAGAAGCATATTTAACGAGCTCACTCATCTCTTCTTTGTTGATGTATACATCTCCGTTGATGTCTGCATGATGGAATGCTCTGCCTGCTTTCCATCCACAGAAGCGTAAGCCCATCTCTTTAAATGCAAATTTCAGCTCTTGCTTACTCAGCTTACCATCTCCATTCTTGTCATATCTCTTCAGAATTTTCTCCAGTTGCTCCTCAGTTAGTGGAATACTTGCATCTTTCCAAATTAACCAAGCCATTTTTTCCCTATATGTTGATTCGTCTCCCTATGACTAGTTAGTTTGAACAAAAGGGCCACTTCCTATATATAATGGCCAAGGGCCACTTGCATCTTTACATGTGCATGGTGAGTCATTCGCTCAGATAGAGACTTAGATTTTAGAATTAATGCTCTTTTCAATCGATTGATGTTTTGGGATTCTTTTATCCCAATGTTTGCTTGGATGAGTGTACATGCAGACGTGGTCATCATTATTCCAATTAAATATGAGGTAAAAGAAAAAAAAGTAATTATTGGCTTGCGGCCAAACGCAGATGCACATATATGCGGTCGTTAAGTAATAAAGTGATAAGCTAGAGTGCCGACTCCAGGACGACTTGTTATCAACAATTAATAACATCAGACTATCCTAATTATCTTACCAAGGATTAAACCCAATGTATTGATAAAAATAAATATTACATGTGGAATTAATTATGTGGTTGACATGGAATGACACGTGGATTACTAGAAAAGCGGCATCTGGAGAGATGCATTAAAAGAGATGCGCGTCATAACGGATACAAGCAAATCATGCACGAGATGAGAAGAAACGGTTGTTCGAGTCTCTTTAGCGATTTGAAGAGGCACCGTTGGAATGAACCAAGACAGCAAAAGGGGCAGGTTCATTTTGATAATCCAAAAGGTCATCCCGTATATTTCTAGTAAAATCTATGTTTCGAGGTCATGAAAACCTTCTTATATCTCACCTTGATTTGCGTGCGCAGCCCGAGCGTATAGTCGGGAAGCCGTTATGTGAAACACTGATAAAAATGATATTTTTGTGTTGAAATTTGGATACAGTTAACTTTGGTCAACACTTTTGGTAAACGGACCCGGACTCGTGCTTTGACGGTCCCGGAGGGTCCGTAGGAAAGTATGGGACTTGGGCGTATGCCCGAAATCGAATTCCAAGGTCCCAAGTACGAGAAATGAATTTATAAAGAAAAGTGTTTTCTGAAAAATATAAAGCTTTTTGAAAATGAAATTTCAGGTGAAACCTGTGGTATCGGGCCCGTATCTTAGTTTCTGAGCCCGGTATAGGTTTGATATTATTTATATGTGTTATCTGTGAAGTTTGGTAAGAAAGGGATTTTGTTTGACGTGATTCGGATAAAAAATATAAAATTTGAAGTCTAATAATATTTTGAAAAATTTCATTGATTTTGAGGTTTAATTCGATGTTTATGATGTTATTTTGGTGATTTGATTATACGAATAAGTCCGTAGGATGTTTTTGAGGATGTGCGCATATTTGGTTTTGAGCCTCGAGGGCTAGGGTGAGTTTCGGGTAGGTGTCGGAGTGCAAAACTTGGTAAAAATCTGGTGTTTTGATGCTGTATCTAGTGCCCAAGTCTTTTGACCTTCGCGATCGCGGTCCACTAAGTGCGATCGCGATGTGCAATTGGGAAGGAGCGGAAATTAACCCTACGTGAACGCAGGGCTCCAATCGCGAACGCGGAGCTTTGGGGGTACTGCTCTTAGCGAACGCGACAAGCCTCATGCGAAGGCGTAGTGCGTTAAGGGGTCTGGGGGTTGGGTAGTTGTAGATCTTCGCGAACGCGACCAATGGCTCGCGAATGCGTAAGCCTGGAAGGCCAAACCTTCGCAAACACGGCCAAAAGGTAGCGATCGCATAGGCTAATAAATCAAACCTTCGCGAACGCGGCCTGGGCCCGCGAACGCGAAGAACAATTTTTGCCCAGTTGTTTTTAAGATCAAAACAGAATGTATTACGGGAAGCCGCCCATTTTTCATAAACTTCATCTTCTCCACACCTCCTAGGCGATCTTTGAAGGACTTCTTCACGATAACCTCTTGGGTAAGTAATCTTTGACTTGTTTTCTTCCATTTTTATTAACACCCATTAGATTTTAGACCTAAAAACATGGGATTTAAGGTAGAAAATTAGGGATTTGGGTAGAGTTAGGGCTTTCCGATTATTTGGGTATTTGACCTCGTTTTGGGGTCGGATTTTAAAACAAATTATATATTCGGGCTCCTGGGTTAATGGATGATCGGATTTTGGTCCAAACCTCGTGTTTTGACCAAGCGAGCCCGGGGTCAAATTTTTGGTTTTTGGGAAGGATGTTGGGAAATCCATAATTAAGCATTGGAATTGAATTGTTTAACCTTTATTGATGTTATTGAGTCGATTATGTCAAGATACGAAACGTGGTGCTGGAGGCTTGATTTAATCGTGGAAGTGTGGGTAAGTGTTTGGCCTAACCTTAGATTGAGATAATATGTGTTGAGTCTTATTTGCTACGTGTTTATTCCATGTCCAATGTATATGTGAGGTGACGAGTACCTATATATTGTGGTCAAGCATACCCGTGAGTCGAATATGAGTAATTATGTGATTTTCATAGAATTTTACTGTGTTTATGGATCTGATATCATTTAGTAGTTGTTCATTCGATGGAAATTCTCACTTTTGAGTACTGTTGAGTAATTGTTCGGTTGAGCAATTTGTTGGTAAGTTATATATCTGTGTAGGTTTGGTTATAGCTATTTCCCTTGCCGGGACGATATTACTCTTGTTGATTATTCATGTGTATTTAAGGTTTCTTACTGTTGATTTTCCTGTCAGTTGTTGTTTTATGTTCATTTATGCACGAGGGGACATTCCGTGTCATGTTTATATTTTTTATGCACGAGGGGACATTCCGTGCCGTTATTGATATTTATGCACGAGGGGACATTATGTGCCGTGTTATTGATATTTATGCACGAGTGAACATTCTGTGCCGTTTTGTTGATATTTATGCACGAGGGGACATTCCGTGCCGTGTTTCTATTTATTTATGCACGAGGGGACATTCCGTGCCGTGATGTTGTTTATTTATGCACGATGGGACATTCCGTGCTGTGTTACTGATATTTACGCACGAGGGGACATTCCGTGCCGTGTTTTGTGATATTATAGCACGAGGGGACATGCCGTGCCGTTTCTGTTTACTTATTTGTTCAGGATTGTTAATTCTTGCTGCTATTTAATTATTTCAATTGTTGTCTTGTCCTGTCTTTTCAGTAGTTGTTGCCCTTTTCTCCCCAGCATGTTTTCCCTGTTCTGTGCTTAATTGTTTACTTTCTGTTATTATTACTTCTATATATTATTGAAATGCACAGGTATTTGTTATTTGTCGTGTCCTAGCCTCGTCACTACTTCACCGAGGTTAGGCTCGGCACTTACTCAGTACATGGGGTTGGTTGTACTGATGCTACACCTGCACTTCTTTATGTTGTGTAGATCATGGTACCGGACCTTGTGGACACTGATCGAGGGAGTATCCTTCAGTCCACCGGAGACACTGAGGTAGTCCTGCAGGTGTCCGCAGGCCTTGGCGTCACCCACTATCTCATTTCTTTTCTTTCTGTCTTTTCTTTATATTTATGAGATAGTTGTATTTGTTTATTTAGACCTTTCTTTTTAGCATTCTTAGACAGTCCGTGGAGTTGTGATACCAGTTCTAGGGGTTTTTATTAAGGATTTTTGTAATGCTATTTACCCGAGTTGTTAGATTTCATATCTTCCGCACTTTTATTGTTAAATGCTAAATAATAAGGAAATAAGTTATATTAACCGGAACGTGGATTGTCTAGCGGATTCAACGTTAGACGCCATCACGGTCCCGACGATGGGATTTCGGGTCGTGACAAGTTGGTATTAGAGCTCTAGGTTGATTAGGTCTCACAATTCACGGACAAACTTGGTAGAGTCTGAGGGATCGGTACGGAGACCTATGTGCTTATCCCCCCAGAGGCTGAAATGTTAGGAATAACTTCACATCTTTTCTTCTCTGTCGTGCGATCTGAGTTCTAAATGCTAACTGAGTTTCTATTCTATTCTCTCGCAGATGGCGAGAACACGTGCTTCCTCATCTACCGATCAACAACCCGATCCTCCAGTTGTAGCTCCTACGAGGGGGCGAGGACGAGGCCGAAGCCGTGCTAGAGGCCGAGGTAGGGGCATGGCTCAGCGCAGAGCATCAGCCCCAGTAGAAGACCCACAGGCAGAATTTGCTGGTAAGGTTCCTTCTTAGACGATTCCGGTTGGACCAGCTCAGGTCCCAGAGGGGTTCATTGCCACCCCGATACTTCAAGACGCTCTGGTCCGCTTAGGGGGCCTTATGGAGAGCGTGGCTCAGGACGGTCTACTTCCTACAACACCAGCCGTCTCTCAGCCTAGGGGAGGGTACCAGACTCTTGCCACCGGCACACCAGAGCAGTTAGCTACTCAGTTCCAAACTCCAGCACCTCAGGCAACTGGAGTAGCTCAGCCGGGTATTATGGCACAGGCAGTTGAGGGAGCAACTATGTCTGTCGATACTTTGTGGATATTAGATCGGTTCACCAAGTTATTTCCTACTACTTTCACTGGTACACCATCAGAGGACCCCCAGGTTTTCTTAGACAGTTGCTATGAGGTTCTTCAGAACATGGGGATTGTGGAGACAATTGGGGTCGATTTTGCTACATTCCGTCTTTCTGGTGACGCCAAGACTTGGTGGAGGGATTATTGCTTGACCAGGCCAGTTGGATCTTCGCCGTTGTCTTGGGCTCAGTTCTCTGAGTTGTTCTTGGAGAAGTTTCTACCAGTTACCCAGAGAGAGAATCTTCGGAGGCAGTTCGAGCGTCTCCAGCAGGTCTCTATGACAGTCACCCAGTATGAGACTCAGTTTATCACTTTGGCCCGACATGCTATCATGATACTCCCCATAGATTGAGAGAGGCTGAGGAGGTTTATTGAGGGGCTAGCTCAGCCTATTACACTTCAGATGGCCAGAGAGACAGGTACTGATATTTCATTCCAGGAGGCGGCCAATGTGGCCAGGCGTATTGAGATGGTCTTATCCCAGGGCAGTGGTCAGGGGTCTGACAAGAGACCTCGTCATTTCGGTCGATTCAGTGGCGCCTCATCTGGAGGCAGAGAGTCTTTTGGAAGAGGTCATCCTCCTAGACCATTCCAGTCGGCACTTCAGATATCCAGCAGTGCACCATAAACTCCTATCAGTGCACCACTGCTTCAGAACTTCTAGGGTGGTTATTCTGGTCGACAAGGACAGTTTCAGGTCCATCAGACCCAGCATCCGAGGTCTTGCTTCACTTGCGGTGGTATGGGGCACATTTCAAGGTTTCCCCCCAAGCTTCTAGTTGTTCTCAATATCAGGGTTCCCGTGTTACAATTCCCGCACTAGGTGCACCCCTACCCCCTCAGCCAGCTAAGGGTGGAGGTCGAGGTGCCAAAGGTGGATGCCAGATAGTTAGAGGTGGAGGACAGGCTATGAGTGGTAAAGGTCAGCCTGCAGTAGGTCGACCCAGGGATGTTCAGATTGGTGGGGCTCAGCCCAGATGCTATGCTATTCCCGCCAGACCTGAGGTTGAGGCCTCTGATGCAGTCATTACAATTATGGTTTTAGATTGCAGCAAAGATGCTTCGGTTTTGTTTGATCCGGGGTCTACATTTTCCTACGTGTCCTCATACTTTGCCCCTTATCTCGTTACGCCCCGTGATTCCCTGAGTACTCCTGTATATGTATCTACACCGGTGGGTGATTCTATTATGGTAGATCGAGTCTACCGTTCATTCTTAGTGGTTATTGGTTGTCTGGAGACTCATGTAGATCTCTTACTTCTTGATATGGTTGATTTCGATGTCATCATGGGGATGGATTGGTTATCTCCCTATCATGCTATCTGGATTGTCATGCCAAGACTATGACTTTGGCCTTACCGGGAGTACCCTGTTTGGAGTGGAGAGGGACTCCTAGTCACTTTTCTGGAAGAGTTATTTCATATATGAAGGCTCGCGTATGGTCGAGAAGGGTTGTTTGGCCTGTTTGGCCTATGTTCGTGATTCTAGTGCTGAGGTTCCTTCTATGGAGTCTCTGCCTGTGGTTCGTGAGTTTCCAGAGGTATTCCCTGCTGACCTGCCGGGTATGCCACCCGGCAGGGATACTGGCTTTTGAATTGAGTTGGTTCCGGGCACTCAGCCCATTTCTATTCCGCCATATCGTATGTCCCCGCCAGAGCTGAAGAAGTTGAAGGAGAAGATACAGGATTTACTAGATAAAGACTTTATTAGGCCTAGTGTTTCTCCTTGGGGTGCCCCAGTGTTGTTTGTTAAGAATAAAGTTGGCTCGATGAGGATGTGTATTGACTACCGGCAATTGAACATGGTTACTATCAAGAATAAGTATCCCTTGCCGAGGATTGACTATTTATTCGACCAACTTCAAGGTGCCATAGTGTTTTCCATGATTGACTTGAGATATGGCTACCATCAGTTGAGGATTAGGGCGTCTGATGCCCCTAAGACGGCCTTTCGCACTCGCTATGGGCATTATGAGTTCTTGGTGATGTCATTTGGGTTGACAAATGACCTATCTACTTTTATGGATTTGATGAACCGAGTGTTCAGGCCGTATATGGACTCATTTGTTATCGTTTTCATTGATTATATATTGATATACTCTCGCAGCCGAGAGTTGCATGAGAAGCACCTTCGAGTCGTCCTCCAGACTCTAAAGGATAGCCAGTTGTATGCCACATTTTCTAAGTGTGAGTTCTGGTTGAGTTCGGTTGCATTTCTGGATCATGTGGTGTCGGCAGAGGGTATTCAGGTGGACCCCAATAAGATTTCAGCAGTCAGAGATTGGCCTAGACCCACCTCAGCTACAATGATTCAGAGCTTCTTGGGCTTAGCAGGTTATTATTGTCGATTTATGGAGGGCTTTTCATCTATTGCATCCCCAATGACCATATTGACTCAGAAGGGTGCCCAGTTTAGGTAATCAATACACATCCGTATGGACCCATCCTTCTTTTGCACAAATAAGACCGGAGCACCCCATGGTGACATACTCGGTCTGATAAACCCCTTAGTTAACAAATCCTCAAGCTTCTCCTTCAACTCCTTCGGAGCCATACGGTACGGGAGAATGGAATTAGGCTGAGTGCCTGGAGCTACATCAATGCAGAAATCAATATCACGATTCGGAGGCATGCCCAGAAGGTCTGAAGGAAATGCATCAGCAAACTCTCGAACAACTGGCACTGAATAGATCGTTGGAGACTCGGCGGTGGTGTCCCTCACGTAAGCAAGATAGGTAAGACAACCCTTCTCGACCATATGTCGAGCCTTCAGGAATGAAATAACCTGGTTGGTCGCACTAACTGAGGAATCTCTCTACTCCAGCCTAGGCAACTCAGGCATGGATAGAGTAACTATCTTGGCATGGCAATCTAGCACGGCATGATAAGGAGATAGCCAATCCATGACTAGAATAACCTCAAAATCGACCATGTAGAGCAATAGAAGGTCCGCTCTGGTCTCGAACCCACAGAAAGTGATCACACAAGACCGATTGATCCGGTCTACCACCATAGAATCGCCCACATGAGTGGACACATATATAGGAGAATCCAAGGACTCACGAGGAACATCCAAGAAACAAGCAAATAAGGCTGACACATATGAATAAGTGGATCCTGGATCGAATAGCACTGACGCTTCCCTAACACATACTGAAATAGTACATGTGATCACGGCGTCTGAGGCCCTTGCATCTGCTCGGGATGGAATAGCATAGAATCTGGCCGGTGCACCGAAAGACTGACCTCCGCTGGATTGAATAGAAGCTGGCAAAGCTCCTCCTGCCTGACCTCCACCTCTGGGCGACCTCTACCAGTCTGCCCTCCACCTCGGGGTGGACGGGGCACCGATGCTGAGTATGTAGGCTGATAACTCTGCTGAACAGCCTTGCCCCGAAGCCTGGGACAAGTCCTCTTTATATGGCCTGAATCCCCACACTCATAATATCTCACTGGTGGCATGGCCTGCTGCCCTGAAGAAGAACCCTGGATAACCGGGGGACGGTGAGAACCCTCTGGCATGGCACTGAAGTAAGGACTAGAAGACCCCTGATGACCGGAATACCCGCCAGAGTAACCCTGATGGCTGGGGGGCGGTAAGAACTCTCTGGTGTGGCGCTGAAATAAGGCCTTATTGGAGCACCACGGGAAGGTGGTGGAGGAACTGAATATGGAGGCTATCTAGGCTAGCCTCTGCCGAACTGACCCCTACCTGTGACTGGGGCACCTCTGAAATCTCCCAAAAATCTAGCTCTTTTGTCCTGCTGACCCTGCTCTCTGCCCCTCGACCGATAACCCTCAATCCAACGAGCTATCTCGACCATAAGCTGATAGGGCGTCCCCATGTCCACCTCTAGGGCCATGTTGGCCATAATACCTTAGTGCAGCCCAACTACAAATCTTCGCACTCTCTCGGCGTCAATAGAAAGTATCATAAGGGCATGACGAGACAATTGAGAAAACCTGGCCTCGTAGTCTGTCACTGACATCTGTCCCTGCTCCAGCTGCTCAAACTGATATTGCAGCTCTTCCCTCTCGAAGGGTGGAATATATGTGTCCAGGAATAACTGAATGAACTGCTCCCAAGAGATAGGAGGGGAACCTGCTGGTCTACCAAGGATGTAGGACTGCCACCATCTGTGGGCCCTGTCCTCAAGCTGAAAGTAGTGAAATCCACTCCATGGGACTCTAATATCCTCATGTCATGCAGTCTATCCCTGCACCTATCAATGAAGTCCTGAGCATCCTCGCCTCGCTCACCCCCGAAGACTGGAAGGTCCAGTTGAGTCCATCTATCCAATAAATATTGTGGATCACCGTCCGCAGTAGGTCTGAGCTCTAGTGCTACTGCTACTCGCTGGACCCCACCCACGGGCAGTGTACCCGCGGTATGATGTAATGCTTCTGTCTGACCTGCAGCCTGGGAAGTAGGGGTATGGAATCCCCCTCCCGCCTAAGAAGTGGCAGGATCTGCTGGAAATAAACCAGCCTGGGACATAGTGTCCATAAATCTCATCATACGGCCCATGACCTCCTGGAAGCCTGGCGCCGTCATGAAGTCTACTGGAGTAGGATCTGCTGGGGGTACCTTGTCCTACTTCTTTATGATAGGATCCTCTGGTGGTGGTGCAGCTGGAACAACTCTTGGACGCCCTCGTCCCCTACCTCGGGCCGGTGCCCTCCCCCGGCCTCTGCCACGGCCTATAACGGCGGGGGTAGTGGCCCCTCCCGGGTCTGGAACTTCGGATGCGCGTGTCCTCACCATCAGTGAGAGAATAGAAGAATGAGTTTTAGTACACCATCGACTGCACGATAGAATATGAATAAAGAGAGGTTTTCTAACACCCTATAGCCTCCTAAAGATAAGTACAAATGTCTCTGTACCGATCCGCAAGACTGTGCGGGTCCCGCCCGTGACGCGTGAGACCTACGTGAACCTAGAGCTCAGATACCATGTTGTCACGACCCAAATCCGAACTCAGGTCGTGATGGCACCCAACGCAGGGTCAGGCAAGCTAACACTTGTGTTACTAGCGAGATTTTCCTTATTTGATTGATTATTCTGAAACTTTGCCAATTTTTAAGGTTTGACATTGCATGGTGAAAACGTATAACTTAGCCAGTTTAAATCAACACAACCAAAAGGACCGTAGATAACATATATACAGTGCCAAAATATAACATCTACTACGTGCCAAGACCTAATGTCACAAGTCCACGGGCGGACTAGTGGAATATACAAAATAAGATAAAATACTGTGCTACTGTCTGAAGGAAATGGACAGAGATAGAAAAAGACAACTCCCAAGTGCAGCTGAGGATCGCCAAGGGGAAAGAAGCTCACCTTAGAGTCGGGTACAGAGTATTCTCTCAAGATCGCGCTCCGGTAGATGCACCTGCCTCAGAACCTGTACAATTAAGTAAGAAGTGTAGCATGAGTACATACAAACAAATATGTACCCAATGAGTATCCCGTCTAATCTCGAAGAAGTAGTGACGAGAAGTAGGCGTGATACTTACTAGGGCCATGAGTAAATTACAGGGCTAAATAAGACTAAGCAGGGATAACAGTCTCGAAATCACAAAGACATGAAATATCAAATATAAATTTACAACTTACTTACTTCTACCTGTCGAATCACAATAGCATATAAAGAACTACTTTCCCTTTTCACATGAAGCAGCTTATATGATAACAACAAGACTCTCAGTAAAATACGCAACACATAGTATGCCGGAGCGTACGGCCGAAGCGTTGCGAAAATAAATGTGCACTGCCGAGGGTCGAACGACTCGAACCATAGATGCATCTATTACCCCTCTCGCGAATCGATCATGCGACGCAATTTATATAATGATAAGGCTACCCCGCTCACGAATCATACATGTGACGCGGGTGCTAATATACATACACAGAATTATTAGAAATTCAGGCATTTAAGAGAGATCATACTTAAAAACAAGAACTTAAGTAATGAAATTTATAACATGACTTCCTAATATCTTCATGCCAATTCAAGAATAATAAGCAACTCAACATTTCCATTAGGGATACATGAAGGCACAAAAAAGCATGCTCGTGGGTTCTAAAACTACCTGACATAACAATAATAGCCGCTACGTACGGACTCTCGTCACTTGGTACGTACGTAGCCCGCACATACATTAACATATAGCATTTAGATTACCTATGGGGACAATTCCCTTTTACAAGGTTAGAAAGGAGACTCACCTCGCGTCGAATCTACTCTCCGGAACAAGAATGCGCCCGAATCTTCGAATTCGTCTCCCAAGGACTCGAAACTAATCAAACATTACGTAAATTTATCAAATTATACTCAAGACATGGAATTCTCCTAATTATTTAGTCAATTCATCATTCTTGAAGAAATCCCAAAATTCACCCCCGGGCCTGCACGTTCGGATTCTAGAAATTCTCGAAAGAAACACTCACCCATAACCTAAGGATCGTTAATATATGATTTTTACTTGATTTCATAGTCAATTCACGGGTAATTCTCTAAATTCACAATATCCCTAGGTTACTACCCAATTCCTTGATTTCACTAAATAAGTAGTTAATTTAAGTAGTAATTCATGTATTAAACTAATACTAGGGTACAATTTACTTACCTTTTCAGTAGCTAGGTAAATTGGCTCTTTTCCAAGCTTCCTAGGTCGACCATGGTGGAAAGAAAATGAAGAAAATGAACCAAATCCCATATTTTAAAGAAACACACTGCCTAACAGTGGTTCCGCACCTGCGGCTCAAGGACCGCACCTGCGGTCTAGCACCTGTGAGCAAAGGCTCGCTCCTGCGGAAATGGGACAAGGGGGAAAATCTCGCACCTTGGGGTGGAGCCCGCACCTGCGGCTCCGCTCCTGCGGAAGATCATCCGCACCTGCGAAGAGGGGAAGCCTCATCTGAGGTCACACCTGCGAGGTCTGGGACTGCATGAGCGATCCCGCACCTGCGACTGGGCAACAGCACCTGCGGTCATACCAGAACAGGTGCACCAGCAGTTGCTTCAACTGGATTTTAGCCCCGTTCGGTGCCCGAGAGGCACCTGGGCCCACCCGAGCCCTAGTCTGAATATACCAACAAGTTCCAAATTATAATACGGACTCGCTCGAGCCTTCGGAACACTCAAAACAACGCTAAAACTCAAAATCACACCTCAAAACCCCTAGAATTAAAACTTAAAAACTTCAAGCTCTTGAATTCGATATCAATGCGCTGAACCAACCTATACTACTCGGAATGACACCATATTTTACAGGAAAAATGACATAACGGAACTATTCCCGGTCTCGAAATTCCGTTTTGACCTCGATAACACAAAAACACGTTCCATACCGAATTTCAAACTTAAGGAAATTCCTATTTTGATTTTGGGCGCCGAAACGCTCCCGGGTCATCCAAAACCCATCCCGAACATGCACCAAATCTGAAATCATCATACGAAGCTACTGGAACTGTCGGAACTCGATTCCGAGGTCGTTTACTCAAAATTTTGACCGAAGTCAAACTTGGCCAAAAAGGCCAACCTTAAGGAACTAAGTGTTCCTATACTGCTCTAAACACTTCTGAATCCCGAACCACCCGTCCCCGCAAGTCATAAATCACAATAAGACGCTGTGGGAAGTTTCATTTAGGGGAATGGGGTCCGGTAACGCAAAACGACCGGTCGAGTTGTTACAACATGCTTGTTGTGGTTAATTGAAGGGCCCTCAATTAACTGTGCCTATTTAATATGTATTACTCGGGAGAGAGTGCATATTAGGAAGTTTGATGTTTAAGACTTCAATACTACACAATATTATAAGTTAATTGTGCAGTACCCAATTTTTGAGTGCTGTGTAATAAGAAGAACCAGGTTCTTCTTAGTCTACTACTTACTACTATTTGCGGAATAATTAAGCAGTAATAGTAAAGACACAGAGATTTTTACGTGGAAAACACCTGGCTCAAAAGGTGAAAAAACCANTGTCTAATAAGAAGAACCAGGTTCTTCTTAGTCTACTACTTACTACTATTTGCGGAATAATTAAGCAGTAATAGTAAAGACACAGAGATTTTTACGTGGAAAACACCTGGCTCAAAAGGTGAAAAAACCACGACCTACTCCTCAGTAGGATTTGCTCAAAACGCTTCACTAAACTCTGAGCCAAAACAGACTTACAAAATAAACTCTTTTGTAATCCTAGGACTAACTCTAATCCTCTTTGTATCAACTAGCCTCTAGCGAATTTCTACAGAATTCTAGCTAACTCTAACTTGATCAGTTTGTACCTATTACAATTGATTTTATGAAAGCTGATAAGATATAGTATTTAAACTACTACTACAATAAACTAGACTCAATATACAAACTATGGAACTGTTTCTTCTAGTTGAACTGTAGCCTTTGTATTCACACAACAATTCTGCTAGCAAAACCTCTGGGACTTTTGCTTTAGAACTTGATTCACTTTTGCACTTGTGCGTCACCTCTTTCAGCAGTAATACA
>ML269489.1:76705-102633 GCA_005239495.1 Nicotiana undulata | reverse complement strand
TGCGACAGGGATGCGATCGCATATCAGCCCGACGAGGGTGTTTTTGTCCACTTTTCACTCGAATTTTTTGGCCCTCTATAAATTGAGCGTATCAAGTACTCAATAGAGCCCTTGCGAGGGCTGAGGGCAAGGTAGAGAGACGTTGTTCCTGTTGATGAAGAGAATTCAAGCCAAGGGGAAGATTTGTTATTATGTGGCTTGAATTATTTCCTTGTATCTTTAGGAAACCCACAATCCCTACATGTTTAGGAAAACTCATTGACCTACTCATGGGCGTACGCATAATTTCTCGTAAGCGGTGTCGATATTTTATAGAAATAGGAACAATCAAATATAATGATATCATATACTAAAAAAATATTGTTCTAAGTCATATTAATAAAGTACATTATATTACTATAACTCTCTTGAGTGTTGTCTACTCTTTTGAATGAAATTATAATATCCCAATTGAAAATACCACTTAATACTTCTTTTTGTATGTAATAACCAAACATAATCACTTAAAGACTCTTCAATACTTATTTTTAGCGATGTGATTTTGTTCGAGAATGAGTGATTCACTGAGGCTCGAACCCACGACATTCCACAAATATTTTAGGCGCTTAACTGTGTGAACTAAGCTTTCCCTTTTGACAAACAACGTCATTTTAATTAATTTATTATTATTTCATATATGCATACTAATATCTCTCTCTCTCTCTCTCTCACACACACACACACACACACACACACACACATATATATATATATATATATATATATATATATTCCCGACGAAGCGGTGTCAGATGACACCGTTTATGCTAGGGTGGCTCCGCCCCTGGACCTACTCCCTCCGGTTCACGATACGTGACCAATTTGCTTTTAGTACGCTCATTAAGAAAAAAACTAAATTTTATACAAAAATATCTATTGTGACTAAACTACCCTTAATTAAACATTTAATGTGAAGAGTAATAAAACTTTTTAGGGATATGTACATAAGAGTTATTTTGTAAAAACAAATTGAATTTTTTCTTGATAACTGGACACTTATTTTGAACCAAAATGAAAAAGGAAATTGATCACTTATTGTGAACCGGAGGGAATAATAAATTTGGGAAAAGAAAACCTATAGTCCTTGTCATATTGGGAACCTTTCTCTTATATGTTTGAGACCTTTTGGGACCTATATGGAATTCTATAGATTGTATTGTACTTTTCTTCTCATTCATGGTGAAAACTCTCTCTATTTTTGCCCCGAGAAATAGGTTTAGTCGAATTCCGTTAAATCCTTGTGTTGATTTTTCTTCTCTATTTACTTTGTGTGTGATTGTGTGGTAGTTAACCCAGATATTCTGCAACAAGCTCAAATTCGGCTTTTTATTATGGCTTCATTCTTCGGACTCCAAAGAATTCACTAAATTTATTGTGGTTGTATTATGCCTTTGTTAACAATACGTATCTAATATATAAATTTCATCTTATATATCCATATTTTAAAAAGAAAATAAGAAATAAATTCCCACAAAATTGCAACAAAAACATATAAATAAATTCACTTAAAACTCCAAAAACATGAAGCCATTAACTAGATAGAGAAAGGGACAGCAGAGAGCAGCAGCCATGGCTTCTTGCTCCTCTCTCAGCTTCACACCTATCTCCTCAAACTCAAACCCCCAAAAGCATTCCTCCTCTTCATTAGTCCCTTCTCCCCCTTTTCACCTACCCTTTACTTCCTCCCACTTGTCATTTTCTAAATCTTCTTCTCTTCACTCACGTCAAACCCTTTTCAGAACTCATTGCCGGAGAGTTCCGCCTCCCAACGGTGCCAGTTTCCTGGTATTCCGAGCTTTGAATTGCATACCCTTTTGATTATTTCAGCTAATTTTGAGTTATGATTTGAATTTTGATTTCTAAAATTTAGGTTTTGGGATGTGCTAAAAAGGCAGAGCCTTTGAGGATAATGATATCTGGTGCTCCTGCTTCTGGTAAAGGAACACAATGCGAGCTCATTACCGACAAGGTACTTGTTCTATTTTTTGTGTACAAGTGTTGACTTTTCTTTTCCTAATTAGTTGGTCTAGGATTTTGTAGTATGCATTTGGACAAATTTGAGCTGAAGCTGAAAAAATGAGAGAAAGATTACTCTGAAATTGAATTTGAATGTGAACTTGCTTAAGTTGAACTTGCGTTTCAATAGATCTTAATAGCTTTTTGGAAAAACATGTTAGTGAAAGCTAAAGATTTGTGACTGAAAGTTAGGAAATAATTTTGCAGTTAAAATTCATCTATGCACCTTCATATCACTATTATGACTTGAAGTAATCATTCCAAGTTTGAAGTTCAATTTCTTTCGGAAGACATGTGAAACAAACTTCTAGCTTGCAAATAAAGTAAGTGTCACGATCCAAAGCTAGAGGGGCCTGTGGCTGGCACCCGACGAGCCTGATACTGGTCGAGCAAATCCTTAATCCTGACAAATCAACAAACCACAAACATATATCGGGGATCCAGACATCCCCGTGCATCAAGCATATGCAAAAACGGGCATCGGTCGTTCCTGTAACATCAGAACATCTATATTAAAAAATATGAATGACACCCAAAAAGGGTCCGATGGCATCGCATAGCCCAAATAAGCTTTGACGAGGGGCGTTGTTCAAACTCTATCTCATAAGCATGCATATCTATCCATTGGGAGTATAGAGCTTCTAAAGAGTTCATTGTACAAAATAGAAATGGGTCGTCACCTGACAAATGATTAACGAAAGAAAATGTCAATAGAGGCTGCCACCAGTCTAGGATATGCTCACCACTGAAAGTATGAATGGAGTAGCAAGTCTCACAGACAGCCTCTAAAAGTTGAGACAGGTCCTTTGAGAAAATTTGCACTTGTATCAAATGTCATAACTTAGGAAACTTGAACATATCATATGCAATATCCATTCTCAAGTCATAAACATGTAGAGATCATATGAAAACTTAATTATCTAATAAGGATCATATGAAAGCTATTTGAAACATAACTTGTGCCTGTAGGACTTTTAACACAATCATAGCTCATGAGAGTCATAAAACAACGTAATCTTAACATTTGTATACTTAGGGTCGTGTGCAGATCACGACATCAGATTAATAACCACCCAATTGGCTAGGGAAGGACGTCCCAACTCCCTATTGTATGACACAAAAGAGATTAGGGATGATGGCACACCTACCTATGTGCCATTACACTATGAGGGCGCGCCATAAGCTGCAATTACCCACACTTACACGTGTGGTTTAGGGATAACACCACAGAACTTTGGTTGCAAGTATACACGCAAATATCAAAAGCATCATTCCAAAATATTGATCATAGTCAACTATAAAAAATATATTTCATCATAGTCATTGTAAAATGGCTCACATGGGCCTCAACATAGATATTATCAAACTTTGATAATATCAACATTTTTTATTACCTTGACATAATGGGCATGATTATTCTTAGTATTTGAATCAAAGCAAGAATTAATTTTGTCATCATATTCATCATAAAACATGCTTTAGAAACATTTGAGTATATTATACAAAATTCTTGAATTTCATAAGCATCAGTCATACACAACATTTCAAAATGGTGTTGGTTGCACGAGCTTATCGCCACATCCACAAATTCACAATTAACAATTTCAGATAGTCTTTCATGCATTCTATCAAATATTAAACACGCATACCTTTAGTTAGCTTAGTGACAATAGGGCTACAAGATCAAGAACATGCCCGCAAAGATTGATCTACATTATTAGCAATGCATCATAATAGGGTCAATTTCACTCTAGTTATGTAAAACAGTAAAAGGGGGTGAATTTCACTCTAATGAGCCAGCTAGCCCATGGGATTTTCCCTAGGCCAACCTAATCCTCAAACATTGCCATGGGGTGAGTTCTGGCTCTAAGCCCTCTCAAATCAACCAATCCCACAATATTCAATTTATCCGTAAGCTATTAAAACCATACCCACGATCTAAGGAGTGATTACCTTAATGTGGTCACATCCCATATTGGGTGTTTTTGGAGTATGGATTGGGAGCTGCAGAATCTAATCAAAATTATGATTGTTGGAGTCAGAATTAGCATTGGAATTTGTTGACTTGTGTGACCATCACATCTAAAAGTTTAAGCTGTTAGATAGAGCACACTTTTATTTGCTTAATTATGTCTTCAAGCGCCTAAGCAACCAAATATGGTTTACCTTTGTGTTAGGAGGCCTTGAGGTGAAAACCCTTGTTTTGGAACGTGCTCTAGCTTGGAAGAGTGAAAGATGGGAGAAAACATGAAGTTGGGTGATATTTATAGTGGAGGGTTTTGGAAAAGGCATGTAGCAATCGCCGGACAAGGGCTACAGTCACATCATTAGAGGACCGGGGTCGGACTAAGGAAGTTACGAGTGCAGCATTGAGGCTTTTGATAGTTTATTTTGTGGGCTAACTCATGGCTTCCAGGTCCACTGTGTTACAATCACAACACCCCTCCTACGATCGTAGCATTAGAGATTACTGAGGGATTCGGCCAAGTTCAATAGGACTAGCATCTTGGCCAGTCTCATGCGATCGCAAGTTATGTTCCAAGGATCACTGCCTCATTTTCTCTCTTTGCTGCGACTGTAACATCACTTGATTTTGGGTTATTTTCCTTTTCAATTCTAGATCAATTCTGAACCTCCTCAACTTGCTTGTAACACATATTTCACCATTCCAAATCTTAATGTTGTTGAATTATGTAATCGTCTTATCTGAAAGCTTAAACTTTTAGAAAGAGCACACTTTTAATTACTTAGTTATGTTTTCAACGCGCCTCCTCGCACGCGGGAAAAACTATTTGTCTTGTGCCTGTGAAAATTCTCTATGATGATGGGTCATGGATGAAGGTGAGACTTGAACTCAGGACCTCTTTTGCTATGATACCATGCTCTGTTACCATGTTGTGATTGTTTCATCTAAAAAAAAAAAAGGCAGCCCGATGCACTAAGCCCCCGCCATGCGCGGGGTCCGGGAAAAGGCCGAACCACAAGGCCTATTGTTTCATCTAAAAGCGTATGCTAATAAAAGAGGTTCACTTTTAATTACTCAAATATATTATCAACAAGAGTGAATAGGCTCTTGTACATGTGTTGTTGGCTAGATGAGTTGGGGGCGAGAACGAGAATACTTATTGCAGAGATGATGGGCAATTTAAAATGAGAATACTTGTTGTTTTGTGGTCTTCATATGTTTAAACTAAGATTTGTTTCTCTTTATTCATTTGGTTAATGCATCTTCTCTAAAATTGGCAAAGTGGTTGGCTAGATGAATCTTAGTGCCCGCAACGAATACACAATTATGCCAATAAACAAGCATGAACCACCTGTTAATTTTTTTTATGATCATATGTCAGCCAATAATCAAGCATGAACCGCCTGATAAATTTTTTCAACCAGCTAATCATTTGCACACACCATATTACTGGACAACCTTATACTTGAACTTGACCAATCCTGCACTGGCAATTGCTTACAAATACTTCTTTACTAGTATCTTGCTTCCAGTCTCCAGCTCTTGTTTTCTCCAAGATTTTTTGCATTTCTCTAGATATTGTAAACTACGTAAAACCACAAAAGTGGTCACTCAGTTCCAGAGTAGGCTTGAAAAGCTTCGTTCTCTGGGTCATACTACATTATCGAAGGACAATCTTGGTGTCCTCAACCAATATAACTTTCCCTATGCTTATTCAGTTACTAATCTTAGGTATCTTTATTGTGCCTAAAGTGAATTCTCATCAACATTTCCTGTCAATTTGAGATGTTCTCTCATGTGCATTGAGGGTTTAACCAATAGGTGGAAAATGCCTCCCAACCAAAAGGGGGAATGTAATAAGCTTTTCTATCTTGTTTGTAATGGAAGCCCAGGCTGCTTGAATTCACATGCTTTAAGGGTTTTGGATAATTTGACATTTGTTTGATCGATAAGCTGGTTAAGTGGTTATTTCTTCCGTCATTTGGGATGTAATTGTTCAGTGGTGCCTTGAATATGCTTTTAGTTGCTTCCTATAGCCTCCGTGTTCCTCAGTATGTAGTCATTTGTGAGGAGAAATAGCGTCAATCCAGTTTTCATCGTGTGTGCAGTATGGTTTGGTGCATATTGCTGCTGGAGATTTACTGAGGGCAGAAATTGCTGCAGGATCCGAAAATGGGAAGCAAGCAAAGGAATACATGGATAAAGGGAAATTGGTACCGGATGAAATAGTTGTGACGGTAGGTTTACTTCATGCATTGCCTGCTTTGGTTAGTATGTTATTGCTTAGTATGCTACTATGCTTTATAGGTCAGAAACTGTCATTAATTCAGGCAATCTTATTGATTGGTAATAAGTGGTCCTTCTGGTACAGATGGTCAAAGAGCGGTTAAATGGTCCAGATTCTCAAGAGAAGGGTTGGCTTTTAGATGGATACCCTCGGAGCTCATCTCAAGCCATCGCACTCAGAGAATTTGGCTTCCAACCAGACCTCTTTATTCTTCTGGAAGTGAGGTTCTGCTGTTGCTATGTGCCTCGTGTTCTTTTGTTTTTCTCTTAATGAAGTTTCTTTTGTGTAGACCATACGGAAATTATTCCATTACATAACTTAGAGAGATACCTTAAAATACTTTAAGATTCCTTGACCTTTCTTTTGTTTCTCTTGCAGTAGACCGTAACTCCAGGATGTTTCACTATATAATCACCTTCATTCAGTCACAGGTTTTATTGTGTGTATAGGTACCTGAAGAGATACTTGTTGAGAGAGTGGTTGGCCGTAGGCTAGATCCGGTAACGGGGAAAATTTACCATTTGAAGTATTCTCCCCCCGAGACAGAAGAAATTGCTGCTAGGCTTACTCAGCGCTTTGATGACACAGAAGAAAAGGCATGTTTAGTCCATGAATTAATCAACATTACCTTTCTTGGTTACTTATAAAAATACGGTATCATTCTTGGTTTAACTTTCCTGGTATTTATTTGCAATAGGTTTGATGTGAAGCTTTTGAATCGAATTCCTTCATGTGAAACTCATCTGACTCACAGTTGACAGTTGCCTCCCTTTCGACTCATTAGTTTGCCTTTTAAATAAAGTTATCCTCCTCAGTTCCTTCTCTCTTCCTCACAACTGCAGTCCACCCCCTCCCCCACCCAACACAAGCAAACTTCACCGCGCTCCAAAAAAAGGTGAAAAATTAGAAATCCAACAGGCAATCTTTGACTTAAAAGGACCGTTTGGACCTGAAAATGCTGCTGCTGCTCTGCAATTTTCCTCTTCAACTAAACCATTTTGTTATGTTCTCTTCTTATTTTGGATTCAGTTTATGTATCTTTGAAGCCAGAAATTATTATAAGCTTGGTTTTTCTCAGATCGCTCTTATAATTACTTTTTCAGGTTAAATTGCGTTTGCACACTCACCATCAAAACGTGGAGGCAGTTCTCTCAATGTATAAAGATATCACAGTCAAGGTACTCCTTTTTCCAAAATTCTTCTTGAAAAGTTACTTGACCTTAAACTGCGGAATGGAATGGCTGTATTCTGAAACTGTTGAATTTAGGCTGTATTCTGAAACTGTTGAATTTACGTAGCAAACGGAATCACCATCAATGAATTATTGCTTGAGAACTTTTGAGGTATTATGGGTCGATGTTATTTTCCTAAAAAGAAAAAGGGTATTATGGATCCGTCAATATGATATGGATTCTCACTTATAATGCATTATATTTGCTCTAAGAGACGGTAAAAAGTATTCAATTGTTGGTTCAAGTATACCATAAATCTCGTCTTGCTGTCCTTTCTGTTCATTAAGTGACTTTGGTTATAAAATAATACCTAAGACTGCAATTTTATATTGGACACATAAGGCACAGAAAATCATCTAAGCTTGTGACTAGTGTTGTTGTGGTTATAATCTGCTGTCCTCTACACAGATATTGCTCTGCTGTCTTTTTGATTGATAAATGAGAAGCTCTTTCAGTAACTTTGATAAAGCATTGCCTTGGCCGCGTGATAGTGTTTTAACTACCACTTTCTTCACCACCTTCTTTATCCTAGATGCTCTTGTTTGTTCTTCTCTTTCTCGATGCAATTCTTTATCTGTTCAAGTATCTCCTTGCTTATTGAAGAATCTATTCAACTTTCTTATTAATATGTAAAATTTGGTTATAGCCTTGAATAGTTCATTGACCGACACCGTGCAACATCATAAGCAGCTCTGTGGAAAGAGAAGTTAGTTAACATGTCAACCATGGAGCACTTCGAGTTTTTAGTTGTCTTAAAGCTGCTAGTACATAAACTAGTTGTAGAGAATAAAGAAGTAAGACCTAAATGTATCTAGAGTTTGCGGTCTTAAGTTTCACCTTATTTCGAGTAATACACTTGTCACATCATCGTCAAGGGAACGGTAGTGTGTGATGCTATATAACAAATGAATGCATCCCGACTGACATCATTATGCTCTATAAAAGGACTGAGAGGAGCTACAGCAATGCCTTGCAAGATTTAAACGTCCAACCTCCTCAGCGCACTCCCCCCAACAAGAAAAACACCCCACCACCCAAAATAAAAAAAGAAATAAGAAAAATCCTTGCTAGGGAAGTATTTAGAAACCTTTAGACTCCAAGTCTGTCTCCAAACCTCTAACCTCGTGTTAATTCCGCTTCGCGTCTCGTCAATCAACACTATATCATCGGCAAATAGCATGCACCAAGGCACCTCCCCTTGGATGTCGCGACAGTACATCCGTCGCTAAGGCAAATAAAGACGGGCTAGGAGCCGATCCCTGGTGCAACCCCATCACCACGGGGAAATGCTCCGAGTCACCAGCCACAATCCTCACCCGAGTCTTAGCATTGTCGTACATATCCATCACCCTAATGTACGCTACCAGAACGCCGCTAGCCTCCAAACACCTCCACAGGATCTCCCAAAAAAACACCCTACCACCCAAAAGAAAAAAAGAAAAAAGAAAAATCCTTGCTAGGGAAAGTATTTTGAATTGTGAATGTGTAAAATGCCATACCCAGGGCTTTGGTTCAACAAAAATAATACACATAGGCGGTGGTGGATGCAGGATTACCGTCAAGGGGGTTCAAAAAGAAAAAAATTAGAAAGGTTGTTGCCAGTGGGAATAGAACCAATGACCTGACAAAGGTTTTGAACCCCCTTGACCACTAAGCTATGCTTTTGGGCTGTGTCAAGGGAATTCAAAACATAATATATACAGGTAAAAAATAGATTTTGCCTTTACATTGTAATTTTTCGGCGAAGGGGGTTCGGGTGAACACCCTTCCGCCCCCTAAATCCACCCCTGCACATAGGACGTGTAATAGATGCACGCCACTAGTTTAAATTTTGCAAGGTGTCGAAGTGAGGTTTTACTGTTATCTCCAAATAGTAACTTCTTGAATCTTTCTCATATGAGATGAAAAGAAGCTATTCTTTCTCAATTTGTACCAAACAACTTCAATGAGCGATACTATACTTTTAGCTAAGGGAAGAAGCAAATTAATGAAATGGTCCCTCGTATCCCTTACTTGATCGAGACATATTATAATTCCTCTATTTCCAGGTGCGTGCATGAGTTATCATCTCTTAACCTTAGAAGGGCAATATGGTTCCGCTCTTCTGAATTATTTTTGTTTTAGGTGAATGGAAGTGCTTCGAAGCAGGAGGTATTCGCTCAGATCGATGGTGCATTAACACAGGTTTTAGAACAAAAGCAAGGAAAGTTGGGAACTGTTGCAGCATAGAGGAACACAACAAATTAGCATGTAAAGACTGAGGAGTATTATTCAAGGTGAAGAAAAGAGTCTAATCATAGGATGCATTTTGAATTTATCATGAATGTCATTGTTTATTGCCATTCCTCTTGTATTAATATGCTGAAATATCATGTATAGACGAGAATAAGTGAAAAAAGAAAAATTATTTGTCTGGTTTTCAGCTTGAGTTGTATACTCATGGTTTTTGCTTTTGATTTTGGCCCCTCTTTTGTATAATTGGAGATTTGTACAACACTTCATTGTTTTTAGAATGGTTTGGTCTCTTATGTCTGTTAATGTTCCTGTTATCCCGGGGGTTAATGTTCCTGTTATCCCCGGGGCACGTGGACTCATGTTCCCCTTCCTTATATATATATATATATATATATATATATATATATATATATCTTGGGTGGGTGGGTGTGCGTGCACACACATGAAACAATGGTTATTAAGTGTACCTTGCACCCATGGGACATGGGCATATATAGTATCACTTTTGCGTTAATTATTTTACCAAAAATATGATAAAACACTTTTATGAGAGATTTTATAAGTGAAATGGACTGTTAATCCTAGTTAAACTCAATAACTGTCAGATCTGTGAACGTAGTGATAAATGAAAGAAACAAAGGCATCGTAATATTAAATATCGGACAAAGATACTGACGATGATTGACAATGAATATATGAGTGAGAGTGGAATAAATGCATGCAATGGAAAGAAATGTAATAATAGAAGATAATATGCCAGAATATCAAGCAGTGACAGTTAGCAATCTCGTTGTCAGCGAAGAAAATGACGAGATACGTGCATCCGACACAATGTTCTTGGATCTTGTATATGAAAAGGTGTCTTTTAACTTGGGAATCAATAGAGAAGACAAGAAGTGTATATTCTTTCAATAGTCAATGTTACAAAATGTTCTCTCCCAGTTTCAAATGCCTTTTTCCTCCCTATCTCTCCTATATATAGGGGATATTCTATAAGAAACCCTAAAAAGTACAAGGGAGAGAATCTTCTGACAAAATATTCCCTTATTCTAATTTAAAGTTATACTATCGTGACTATTGATCTCTGATGTCGACCTCGTTCGTACTAAGGCCTTCATCCCTAGCTGTCGGCCGATTGATACAAATTTGGACCAATATAGTTAGTCCCTCCGCTTATCAAGGTCGTGGACCCTTCCTCCTTGGTGAGCGGATTACTCTGGGTCTGTTATGGAGGAAATTTGGTCCTAACCAGGTAATTGACGTCCGTCAAGGCCGTGACTCACACGAGTGACGTCAGATGATGTTATCGTCACACACGTCATCATTATGTATCTTCCCCATGCAATGCCTGCACTGTTGGTGCTTCGATTCCCGTGTTTGCAGGTAGCTTTTGGCCTCGATTTTGAGGCCACCCAATCCTATAAATAGATGAAGGACTCTCCATTTGAAACTTTCACTGTCTCTCTCTCCTCTGATACTATTTATTACTTGTGCTTCTCTTCCTTTCCTTCTGCAAACTCTTTCTCTTGATTTCTTCAGCCCCCTTTTTGATCCCTATTTCTTTTCCTTCTATTGTTCGATCTTCCACAGTCATCAAGTCGACTTCTCCTGGCAGTCATGACGATATTTTTGACGTCGCTCCCTTGTCAGTGGCTATCCAATATACTGATGAAGGGAATCCGGTCGAGGGAGACGAGAGCTTCCCTACCGTTGATGAGGTGATACCTAAAAACCCTGCATCCAGAAACGACTTCCCTAAGGGACCTGGGCCTGCCCCCGAACCTGAGCTTTCCGAAACAGGGGAGGCTAAACTGGCGGAGATGCGAACTAAGTATTGCATCCCTTCTCATATATAGATCATCCCTGCGAGAGGCGACACGGTTCAGGTTCACCACCCTGGGCTCTGTGCATTTTACGTCTATCCGTTTACGATCGGTTACACATTTCCACTTCCTAAGTTGGCCGAAGAGTTTTGCCGCTTCTACAATGTTTGTCCAGCACAGCTCTCTCCTTATTGTTATAAGATTTTCTTAATGCTGACTAAGTATGCGGAGCTGGCTGGCTGTGGGGTCGACCTTCGCCATCTTCCACACTTATTTTCACCCGCCTTCTTCAGGGGAACCATGATACACTTGCGGAATCGTGAGACGAAATGATTAGTGGCCGGATGGATGATAAAGTGAGTCGGCTATTCCGGCGCAAATACTTCGTCAGAACTTATAAGTTGGTGGCGGACCCGACCGGGTTTCCTGAAAATTGGAATTATCACCGTAAGTATTTCCTCGTGCTTTCCGTCATTCGTTCTCTGTCATTTTCCGTTCTTTTCGGTTTCTTTACCGCTTTCTTGTTTGCAAGATGTAAAACATTCTCCCTCTATCGTTCTGGACATGGAGGATTGGTTGGCTTGCGTGTTGCCTCATGTCGTGGGGATTCTCGATTGGTCTTCTTTCTACAAGCGCTATGGGCCGAAGATCCCTCCTCGTGAGTATCTTGGTTATCTTGTTTGGCTGAATACTTTAGAGTTTTCTAACTTAAACTTCTTATTTGTATTAGGTCAGCGGGCTTCCAAGAAAGCGAAGATTCCCATTCTCGCCTTCCGTGAAAAGGCGACCTCGGCTGCGAGGGAGTTCACTTCGGTTGAATCCACGAGAGGCGGAGATGGGATTCAACGGGCGGAGGGGGCCGTCCCTTCCGATGCGGCCGTTCCAGGCGATGTCCCGCTTCAGCAAGTCCTCCTCATTACTGATGAACCTTCTCATGATGGGGATCCGTCGCCGAGGAAGAGGCGAAGGGTAGAGACGGGAAAAGCCGTAGTTGTTGAAGGTTCAGAGAGGAATTCGATCCTCGGGACGAGGTTGGAGATATTTCCTGCCGAGGAGACGGGCATTATTCCCGAGTACGCCACGGGAGAGAGGCCTTCCAGGGCCGAGGAGGTCGATAGCTGCATGGAGGCTGCACAGGCTGTAGGTGGTCGTCCTTCGTCAATGGCGAGACAGAGTGATGATTTTGGCGTGGGGGATGTCGATTGGGGTTCCAGCATCGAACCCGACGAGGTTAGAGCCTTTACCGAAAGGAAGACTCGCGTGGAGATAAGGACGGAGGGTCCTAACCGTCACATAGTCATACCTGTGGACTTCAACCTTCTGGTCGATACCGAGCGTGTGGCACCCCGTTCGCCCCTTTGTGTGGCGATGCGGAGAATAAGACTGCAAACAATGAAGGATGCCGACCTTTCTCTTGGCATATCTGGGATGGCTCTGCGGGTGAGTGTCTTTCTTATGCTTTCATACGCTCCTCTAGTATTACTTTATTTTGACTAACTTATATTCTTTTCCCCTTTTTCCAGACACTTATCCTCGATATTGAGCGTGACCGGCGGGACGAGGAGAGGGTGGCTCAGTATAAGAGGATGGAGTCCAAGTACAGGGAATACCGTTTCCAAGTATCGTAAGGTGGTTAGGAGCGTCGACGAGGACGGGCAGTTCCAGGACTGCGTGAAGAAATTAGGGGGAAGGACGAAGAGCTGAAAGAGAAGGATGAGGAGTTACTGAAAGCCATTAGCCGATGTAGAGAGCTAGAAGAGGCGTTGAAGTCCAAGGAGGATGAACTTGAACTCGGGAAGGGAGTGATGGCTGAGAATTCGGACCTCCAGGCGCGAGTGGTATCCTTGAAGGTTGAGCTCGATCGGAGTGAGGCGGGGGCTAACGCTTTGAGGGCCGAGTTAGATGCCAAGGTTGAGGAATTGAAGCTGGCGGAGCGAGTTAGGACGACCTCGATAGCAGAGGCGGCGGCCCTGGCGGGGACCTTGCGCGTCTGTAGGTCCGAGCGAGCTAATAAGGCAGAGACTTCAACGCTCACAATGGCAAGATTGGAGGAGAAGGTTGGAGGTCTAGAGGCGGAACTAGCAAGGTTGAATGAGAAGATAGTGGTTCTGAGGGCTGAGAAGGAACAACTGGCCCGTCCGTCTCCCTCTCAAACTTCCGTTGATGCGAGCGTGTCGCGGGAGTCGTATGAGATGCGGGTTCATGCCGAGGCTCAGCTGGAAATATTCAGGTCGTTGAGGGACGCTGGGAAGGTCTCCGAAGAGGAACTCGCCGATGTTCATGCTAAAGCGCGGGAAGCCCGTGAAGCTTGTGGCTATGCTCCCGATTCGCCTGGTGGGGACGATGGTGATGATGAAGCAGTGGATGGGCTTGCTTCTGATCCCTGGTATGACGACGAAAATGCTGAAGGGGATGATGCGGCTTAGTGCCTTGTGCTTGACTTTTGATGATCTTTTTGTTTTTGTTTTTGTTTTTGTGAGGGTGTACTCGGGCCCGTTGTAAAGGAAACGAGTTTTGTAACCTGATCAGTTCGTAATGGAACAGTTACCTTTTGTTGTATGTTTTGCCTTCTTGTTTTTTGCCTTATTTCATTGTGATGTTATTCTTAGTAGGCTGATCATCGGCTGTCTTGGGGAAAGTCTTTGTCCGGTCGTCGAGCATAAATACTTAGAGCGGTGTCGAACGCAAATTACTCGAGTGAGGTCGAATGTAAATGATTCGAGCGAGGTCGAATGTAAGTGATTCGAGCGAGGTCGAATTTAAATAATCCGAGCGAGGTCGAATGTACATAATTCGAGCGAGGTCGAATGTAAATGATTCGAGCGAGGTCGAATGTATATAATTCGAGCGAGGTCGAATGTAAATGATTTGATCGAGGTAGAATGTAAATGATTAGAGCGAGGTCGAATGTAAATGATTCGAGCGATGTCGAATGTAAATGATTCGAGCGATGTCGAATGTAAATGATTAGAGCGAGGTCGAATGCAAATAATTCGAGCGAGGTCGAATATATGTGGGGTTGAGCGATTTGGAGTTGTGCGAAGAAATGCTGTGTATTGCTTTGTTTATTCACTTCATTGGAGAATGTTACATACTTTGTTTATCGTATACATTTGAGAAGTTCTCCATCTACCTAGTCCCTTCATCGGTTTGACTGGAGTAGACGATAGGTGGAGCGATGAATAACCAGCTCGAACTTCGAGGCGCCCCCCTCATCGCCTCATTAAAAACCTCCTCGGTAAAAACCATCTAGGGATAAAACCCGAGTAAGGGAAAAAGAGTACGACTTAGAGGGCGTCTATTTTCAGAAGTTGAAGTATTTGAGATGAGCGATGTTCCAGTTGTTGGGCAACAGTTTCCCTTCCATTGTTTCTAACTGGAATGATCCTTTGTTAACTGCTGCAGTGATCTAGTATGGTCCGTCCCAGTTGGTTCCTAGCTTTCCCTCTCTTGGGTTTTTGCTTGCCTGTGTTTTAGCCTTGAGTACGTAGTCTCCGATCTTGAGTGGTCAAACTTTTGCCTTTTTGTTGTAGTACCGTTCTGCTCTTTGTTTTTGGGCAACCATCCTTATGTATGCCATATCTCGCCGTTACTCTATCTCGTTGAGATCTTGCTTTCTGCTTTCGTCGTTGTTTGGTACGCTTTCATTGGAGTATCTCAGGCTTGGCTCTCCGAATTCGATTGGTATGACTGCGTCTTTGTCGTAGACTAAAGAGTATGAAGTTTCTCATGTGCTTGTCTTTGGCATAGTGCGGTATGCCCATAGCACTTCTGGTAGCAGTTCTGGCCACTGCCCCTTGGCGTCCTCGAGTTTCTTTTTCATTATGTTTAATATAGTTTTGTTCGAGGATGTTTTCATGATCGTTTTCGGCGGCATGATATGGCGTGGAGAGTATGCGCTTGATGTGCCATTTCTCGAAAAACTCGACGGTCTTTTTCCCGGTAAACTGTGGTCCGTTATCACAATCGTCTCTGGGATGCCGAAGTGACATATTATATTTCTCCATATGAATGTGATGACTTCCTATTCGCGTATTTGGGCGAAGGCATCTGCTTCCACCCATTTAGAGAAGTAGTCAGTCAAAACTAAAAAGAAACGTACATTACCTCGCCCCGCTGGGAACGACCCTACAATGTCCATTCCCCATTTGATGAATGGCCAGGGTGACATGACTGAATGGAGGTGTTCGCCTGCTTGGGGTATCATGGGGACGTACTTCTGACATTGTTCGCATTTGTTGACGAAGTCTGCGGCTTCTTTTTTCATGGAGGGCCGATAGTAGCCAGCCTGTATGAGGCATCTGACGAGTGCTCGATTACTGGTGTGGGCGCCACAATGGCCTTCGTGTACTTCTTCGAGTACTCTCCCGGTTTGGTTTGGTCCCAGGCATTTTGCCAAAGGACCGCTGAACGTCCTTTTGTACAGGTCGTTGTCGATGATGTTGTACCTAGCTGCCTACATTCAGAGCTTTCTTGCTTTTTTTTTTGTCTGCTGTGAGTGTTCCCTCTTGCAAGTAAGTTATAATACGGTTGAGCCAGTCCCAGGTTAAGTTCACAGAGTGTACCTCAATTCGGTCTAATGACGGGTGGAGTAATGTGACGGCATTGTCCTTTCATTAATGCTTTTTGTTGTTGCTGCTAACCTGGTGAGGTCATCTGCTTTGGTGTTTTGAGCTCGAGGTATTTGGTCGAGCCGGAATTCGTCGAACTGTGGCAGTAGTTTGTGGATTTCAGTTTGGTATTTTTGTAGCCTTTGCTCCTTTATCTGATAAGTTCATGTTACTTGGTTGACCACAAGTTGTGAATCGCACCAGAGGATAACTCGCCGGGCTCCATACTTGAGGGATAGTTTTAGTCCTGCAATAACGACCTCGTACTCGGCCTCGTTGTTATATCTGGGCATCATATAGATTGGCGGATTACCTCGCCCATTAGGACCTCAAGTACGAGTCCCAAACCCGATCCTGACGCGTTAGAAGCGCTGTCGGTGTGTAGGAACCATAGGTCGGGTTGAAGAGAAGCGTTACGAGAGGCTTCCTGTTCGACTTCATGCATTATCTTGGGGCTGAAGTCGGCTAGCACTTGCGACTTTATCGCTGTTCGCGGCTGATATGTGATATCGTGCTCGCTTAGTTCGATGGCCAACTTGGCCAATCTCCCCGATAGCTCGAGTTTATGTAAGATACTTCTAAGGAGAAAAGTCGTGACGATCGATATGGGGTGGTATTGAAAGTAAGGTCTGAGCTTTCGTGAAGCCGTGACTAGTGTTAGGGCCAGCTTCTCGAGGCGTGGGCACCTCGTTTCGGCATCGACCAGAGTTTTTCTAATATAATAGATTGGTGATTGCGTACCTTTGTTTTCATGGACGAGTACTGCACTTACCGCTACTTCTGATACTGTCAAATATACTAGGAGGCATTCGCCGGTTTTGGCTTTGGCGAGCAGTGGAGGCGAGGACAGATATGCCTTAAGTTCTCTCAGGGCTTCGATACATTCTAAGTTCCACTGGATTCCGTTGTCCTTTTTGAGGACGTTGAAGAATTTGTGGCATCTGTCAGAAGATCGTGAGACGAATCTTGACAATGCGGCTATGCGGCCGTTCAACATTTGCACCTGTTTCTTGCTGGTTAATAGTTCGGGTATTCCTTTGATAACTTTGATCTGGTCGGGGTTGACTTCGATGCCTCTTTGTGACACCAAGAAGCCGAGGAACTTGTCTGATGTCACGCCGAAGGCGCATTTCTCGGGATTAGCTTCATGCCGTAGTGTCTTAGTATATCAAAGGCCTCTTTCAGATGGTCAACATGATCCTCTTTCCTTTCAGATTTGACTAGCATATCGTCTATGTATACTTCCATCGTTTTGCCGAGTTATTCTTTGAACATCTTGGTGACCAGCCTTTGGTAAGTTGCTCCTGCGTTCTTCAATCCGAATGGCATGACTCGATAATAATAAGTCCTTTGGTGAGTTATGAAAGTCGTTTTTTCCTGGTCCTCCTCTTCCATGAGGATCTGATTATATCCCGAATATGCGTCCAAGAAGCTTAGTAACTCGTGTCCTACCGTTGCATCGATGAGCTGGTCGATGTGTGGCAGCGGGAAGGAGTCCTTGGGGCATGCTTTATTTAGGTCTTTGAAGTCGACGCACATGCGTCACTTCCCATTTTTCTTCTTCACCATGACTACGTTGATGACCCACTGGGGGTACTTGGATTCTTTGATGGAGCCATTGGATAATAGTTTCTCTACTTCCTCGCGGACTGCTTCGTTGATTGCGGCATTGAATTTCCTTCTCATTTTCCGTACTGGTGGATAGAGCGGGTCAACGTTCAATTTGTGTATGGCAATGTCCTTTGAGATACCTGGCATATCTGCATGGGAGAAAGCGAATAGGTCTGCATTCGTAGTTAAAAATTCATGAAATTAACCTGGTTCGGGGAGTTTGTGGCCGATGTAGGCCTTTTTGCTGGCGTCGTTTTTATCTAGTTGGACCGGGTCGAGGTCTTCTATTGTTGACACTGCGGCTTCCACGAAGTCGGGTTCTTTGATGACGTCATTCTGACCGTCGGGTTTTGTTCCCGACTTTGGTAATTGCTATGCTTCCGAGTTAGTTCCTTTCAGCTGTTGAGTGTATGTACAAGCTTGGGCGATGCGGTAACACTCTTGTGATGTGCTCTACTCGCCCCTGATGCTAAATATTCCCCTGGGGGTTGGGAACTTGATTACTTGATAAAGGCCGGATGGAATGGACCTTATGCCGTGTATCCAAGGCCGTCCTATGATGGTGTTGTAAGCTGTGTCCTGGTTCATGACATGGAACATTGTCTCTAACGTGACGCCTTCGGCCAGGACGGGTAGCGTTATTTCTCCTGAAGTTCGTTCAACTGCATTGTTAAACCATGTTAGTGTTATGCAGCGTGGTACTATCTTATCCTCGAGTCTCATTTGGGCGAGAACTTGAGGGTGGATAATACACGTGCCGCTTCCATCGTCGACCATTATTCTTCTTACGTTAGTGTCCAAAATTCGTAATGTAATAAGAAGATCATCAAGGTGAGGAAAAGTCAAACCGTAGGTATCCGACTTATCGAAGATGATACTGTCTTCGAGGTCGTCATACCGTTCGTGTGTGATTAATCACTTTAGCTTGTGCATGGTGGTGAATTTCACATGATTAATTGTGGCCTTGTCTCCTCTGCCGATGATCATTTGGATGGTGACGGTGGGGGAGGGCGGCTTTGGGGGCCCCTGGTGTTGTTCTCGACCTCTGCCAAAATTGGCTCCTCCGCGATCACTCATCAATTCTTTTAGGTGTCACTAATTGAGCATGTTCACCACTTCTTGTCGCAGAGCTATGCAGTCTTCTGTCTTGTGGCCTCGTTCTTGGTGGAATTCACAGAAGGCATTCGACCTTCTGGTGCTCGGATCAAACTTCATCTTCTGCGGCCATTTCACAATTGGGCCGAGCTTTTCTAGTGCGTACACTATTTCTGAAGGGAAGACACAAAAATTGTGAGTAGATAAAAGCGGGGGCATACCTTTGTCGTTCCGTAGAGTCCTTGTGTTTGGCCTGGACGGCCCTTCCATATCTCGAAGGGATGGTGGAATTGCCGTTCTGACATATGGTTGGAGCATATCACGGTTGGGATGTGGGACTGGGTGATCCCTTCGGGTGTCATTACGACGATCTCGTCTGGACTCTGTATGAACCGATGTTAGCCGTTGAGTTGGGCCGTTGAGGTCGTCCTCATTTGATCGGACTTCGGCGCAGTAGGCGTTGTGGATTTCTTCCCAGGTAGTGGGAGGGTACTTCATGAGTCTGCTCAACAATTTTCTGGTCGCCCTCGACCCAGTTCTATTCAACGCGTTTTGGAAGGCGGCTACGACCATGCCTTCAGGTACATTTGGCAAGCTCATCCTTACCCTATTGAATCGGGCGAGGAAGTACCTGAGTCCCTCACCAGGTGACTGTCTAACGGAGAATATGTCGCTCACCCTGGCCTCGGCCTTTTTAGCTCCTGCATGGGCGGTTACAAACTTATCAGCATTTCCTCGCACGTTGTTATGGACCGTGCTGGCAGCTGTGAGTACCATGTCAGGGCTCCCCCTGTTAGGGTTTCACCGAATTTCTTTAATAGCACAGATGGTACTTGTTCCTTTGAGAGGTCGTTGCCTTCACCGCTGTGACGTAATGGATTACGTGGTTTTCAGGATCTGTCGTGCCGTCATATATTTTCAAATAAAGCGACATTTTGAAGGTTTGGGGATGGGATGCGGGGCCGCTTCTTCACTGTATGGTTTTTCTACGAACCGACCAACGTCTCGTTTGGGTAGGAGTTCTGGGGCACCGGGTATCTTGTTGACCCTCTCTTGGTGCTCCTTCATCTGATCTCGTAGTGCCTTATTTTCATTCTCGATGTATTCCATCTTCCTCAATATGGTTGCGAATGCATCGTTACCTGCATCAACTGTAGCGTTAGTGTTACCTGTTGTGCTGGGAACGGTTTGCTCGTCGTCGGTAGTTGCTTCTGTCGGTATGGCATTCTGAGCCACTCCTTGAATATGCTTATCGAGGAAGTCATTCAGTGTACTTGTCAGCCATGCTTCCAGTAACCTTTTCACCGCTGGTGGCGCTTCCTCAGCTGTGGACGTGGAAGCGCCTCTTTCTCGAACAACCGTTACACTTTCGCGGGGAGGGGGTCAACCACCTTTCCCGGTCGTGACGCTGGGCGTGGTGTTCAGCTCTCCTCCGTCATTATCCTCATTGATGGTGTTCATGAGGTTAGCAGTAACGTCTGCAATGACTTTCAACATTTCTTCTCCTGTTCCTTCCATTTTAGTTTATGCAGATGGAAAGAGATGTCTGTGTGCGTGTATGTGCTGTTGCCTTTTTTTTTAGATCTAACAGGAACTGCAGATTTTAACTAGAAAATCCTCACAGACGGCGCCAAATTATTTTACCAAAAATATGATAAACACTTTTATGAGAGATTTTATAAGTGAAACGAAAGGTTAATCCTAGTTAAACTCAATAACTGTCAGATCTGTGAACGTAGTGATAAATAAAAGAAATAAAGGCGCCGTAATATTAAATATCGGACAAAGATACTGACGATGATTGACAATGAATATATGAGTGAGAGTGGAGTAAATGCATGCAATTGCAAGAAATGTAATAATAGAAGATAATATGCCAGAATATCAAGCAGTGATAGTTAGCAATCTCGTTGTCAGCGAAGCAAATGACGAGATACGTGGATCCGACACAATGTTCTTGGATCTTGTCTATGAAAATGTGTCTTTTAACTTGGGAATCAACAGAGAAGACAAGAAGTGTATATTCTTTCAATAGTCAATGTTACAAAATGTTCTCTCCAAGAGTTTGAGATGCCTTTTTCCTCCCCTTTCTCTCCTATATATTCTGATAGAATATTCCCTTATTCTAATTTAAAACTATACTACCGTTACTATTGATTTCTGATGTCGACCTCGTTCGTACTAAGGCCTTCATCCCCAGTTGTCGGCCGACCTACACTTCGACCTTGGCCGTTGACATCGTTAAGATTGATACAAATTTCGACCAATACATTAATGAGTTCAATTGATCCTAACAATTTTGATACATCAAAATTACTATTAAAAAAATTAATTTTGAATTTAAAATTTCAAATAAGAACTAAAAATTGAACATGTAAAACTTATATCATAGATTTACCCTTTTGTAATAGTGCATCTTCTTTCCAAAATTCTGGATACGCCTCCCGTTATCCACTCAACTAGTGTAAACTAAAAGCACGTTGATTTTGTACACATTGGCGTAGAGTTCTATTTTCAAATTATGGGAAAGGATTAGAAAGCGTATGTGAATCTATCTTAAAAGATTGTTTCCTTCTTCTTTTTAGACTTCTCGTCTTTATAGTGTGTGTGTGCGTGTATCTCATTTTGTTTAAATGGAGCTTTTTCAATTATGTTTCGGATCTGCTTATTAGAGATGCTACCCTAATTTAAGTGTTATCAGCCTTACTTTCAACATTGAGTTAGTTAAGTAAAACTATTTCTTTTTTGAAGTTATTTTTTCTCTAGTTTTGAGGTAAATTATATTACATTTGAAGATAGAAATTGGGAAAAGAAGAATACTAACAATAGGGAGTTTGGCCCCCAAAAGCACAATGCATGATTTGTGGGTTAGCACGTCATATGTTTGAATTCTGCCACAGAAAAAATTTGGTATTTAAGCATGAAAGAATAAAAAGATGGACTCATTATTCATTGAGTTTCAAGTCATGCGTTAATGAATATAAAAAAACAAGAAAATAGAAGGCAGTCTGAAAAATAAAAACGTAAACTTAAATATTTCCAATGGTGTGTTAGTTGGGATATAGAAGTACATCTGAGAGATTTTATATATATATATATATAGCAATTTTGTTTATTTCAATGTTTTTGTATGTTTATAGTGGATGGTTATTATACACCTACAACAATATTTAAGGTTTAAACATTTTTTGACGATTATAGATAAAACTTATCAATAATTTAATTTTTTTAATATTACATATAAAAGATAAGAAAATTAGTGAAATTTAAAATCTCAATAAATATGCATATTTCACTAGGTAAATAATGAAAAAGGCTAATACATTTATTAATAAATTCATAACTAAACGTACACAGATTTAAATTATATGCACACATTTTAAAGCTATTAGAAAAATAAAAATTTTCAAGATTGATGGAAGAATTTTGTAATTGTAGCTGCTTCTTAGATTTCATTCTCTTACTACCGATATAACGCTTGAATTAGCAAAGATACGTGTCCAAATTTTCAGCAAAAAGGTATCTAATGAAAAATATATCATGTGAAAATATTTAAATCTTATGTCTTATGCAAGATAGAACTTTGTTCAATTGAAAAGATTGTGTGTATATTTTTAGAATTATTACTAGTAATTTTAAAGATCCTATGTAGCTATTATAGAAGGGTATTTTTTTTTTTTTGGGTCAAACAATCAAATTTTCATTTAACCAAGTATAATATTTACAACCTGCTAGCTCAATCGGACTCTTGAGCTAGACCCAATAACAGAATTATCAATCAGTTTTTATCTACTACAACTCCTCTACTTTCTATCTATATATATGTTATACATGTCTAAGTAGGGTAGTTGCTCAATCTTTCTAACTCCTTGTGCCATATGGATTCATTTTTCCCTCGTATGTGTAGCTCCAGTAAAATATTCTTCATCCTCTAAAGGCTTGATATCATCTTCCCTTGAAATCTTTGTTGGTTCCTCTCTGCCCAGATATGATAAATTACAGTTGCAAATAGGAATCCTAGCATGTGAGCTCGAACTCTGCATGAACTTCTCTCCGTTAACCATTCAATCTCAACATTCCAGCTACCAATTTGATGTCTTTCTCCCAGACATTTTAACAATGCTGCCCACATATTCTTGGACTAAACACATTAAAAAAAGTGGTGCTCCATTGTTTCCTCAGTGTCCTTCCCACAGAGCACACAATCACTTGCTATTGATAGTCCTTACTTCCTTAGCCGATCCAGTGTAGCTAGCTTGCTATGTATAGCCAGCCACAAAATAAATTGATGCTTTGGTAATGCTTTTGAATCAATTGTAATCCTTTTCCAATGACACTTAGAGTAGTGGGGCATTGTTGCAACATACAACTTTTTAACGCTGAACTTCCCTTTTATATAATATTTATTCAAATCAGCAGAGGGGTCCATTTGAATTAGCCAATCCCTAGTGTCAAAAATTTTTCTAACTAGCCAGCATGCCTGCTTAGGAGTGTGCATAGTCATTTTGTCCTTCCCTTTGATGTAGAAGCTTTGTATCCATTGGATCCACAGGGTGTCCGTTTTTTCATTTATCGCCCATAAAAGCTTACATAAAGCAGCTTTGTTCCAGTTAGACACATCGATTACATTTAAACCTCCTATTGAGGGTGGCGTACATATCTTGTCCCAATCAATTAGTGCTCTCCTCGAAGGTTCATTACTTCCAGTCCAAAGGTCAGTTCTACAAGCAGTCATAATTAGCTTTTAGTTATCTTTTTTGGCAATAAGAAAACCTGCGCCCGGTAGGTATGCATTTCAAATATCACACTCTTGATCAATTGTGCCCGACCACTATAAGATAGGAATTTAGGTCCAACATTTGAGTCGTGCAGTAATTCTTCCAATCAATGGTATACACGGCTGGATAGATAGCTTCAAAGAAGACAAAGGGACTCCCAAGTACTTAAATGGCAACTCACCTGATGTGAATTCAATTTGTGTGAGGATTAATTCTTTAAACTCTCTTGGTATCCTGCAATATACAAAGTACTTTTCTCCATATTTTCTTTGAGCTCTAACACCGCTATAAAATGTTGAAATCTGCTAATAAGTACGCTTATCTATAGCTTATCTGCTCTGCAGCACATGACAGGTCATCAACAAAATATATATGGGTTATATTCTTTTCAGAACACCTCGGATGATAATTGAAGTCTGGAATGAACTCTAGTGTCTTCATTGATCGATTCAGGTATTTCATCACCAATACAAATAGGTAGGAAGTCATTGGATCTCCCTGCCTAAAAACTCTTCTTTGCTTGCAATTTGGTCGTCAATTCTCCATTTATTAGCAGAGAAAAAATGACAGTTGTCACACTCTCCATTACAAGCTGCACAATCTTCACAAGCATACCAAATTCAATCAGTATCATCTTTAGGAAAGGCCACTCAACTGAATCATATGCCTTCGTATGTCAATTTTGATCAAACATTTTAGTGAGACCCCTTTCTGAGTATATCCTTTAACCAACTCATGTGCAATAATAACAATGTCCAATATGTTCTTCCCCTCTATAAATGTTGATAGAGGGGTACTTTTATAAAGAGTGTTATGCTATAAATATGGGTGTTGTTATAGGTAAAAAGTTGTTATATAGAGGTAATATAACTTAAGAGATTGATTCCGAGGAAAATTTGACTTTTATAGTAAATGACTGTTATATAGGGATGTTGTTATAGAGAGGTCGAACTGTGTATGTTTATATATATATACACTACACGTAAATTCGTTGTATTATCACCAAAGATCAAAGTAATAACTATCCACTTCAACCTTTCTATTTAAATTTTTAAGAAAGTTATACCAATTCAAGATACAGTTCTTGTTCTAGTTCTAGTCTAGAACTAAAAAAGAGGGAGTGAGCAAATTTATATTGCACGTGTTTGAAATCTATTCTATATTTTTCTTGCCTATTTGGCCATATTTAACTACTTGAGCATTATAAAAAGGACTCTATTCTGGACAATGTATGTATGAATGAAAGAAATTTGTACTTTTAAAAAGGTGTAAAACTATTTTCAAATGCATATTAATTTTCAATGGGGTAAGGTTCCTTGCTCTTGCAAATTGAAGGCATGTAGCAGGGCCATATAGTAATACTTCCATCATCCAAATTTGTACGATGGTGTTTGTCTAGATACGAAGTTTAAGAATATATATATTTTTTTTAAACTTGTGATCTAAAACAATATATAGAAATTCTATGGTTATAAATCATCATATTAAAGGTTAAATGGTAAGTTAAATTGTTATTAAATATAAAAATATGTTATTCTTTTTAGCACTAAATAAAAGAGGTCCGACTCTTTCTCAAACCCTGTGCATATCAGAAGTTTAATGCATCAAACTGCCAAAATAAATAAAAAAATCATATAAATTGAGACGGAGAAATTATTCTATTGCAACATGGAGTCATCAAATTATTGAATTTGTAGCAATTGTTGTCATGAATTGAACTTTAGCAATTATGGTGGCTTGACTTGGCAAAGCCCATTCATTTCTAAAAATATTAAACAAAAAGAAAAGAACAAGAGAAGAAGGTGACCTTACTATCTGCCTTTGTCATAGCAAATTGACTTTTTCTTCATCAATATTTTTAATCATATTCTTTTCTCGTAGTTTCTCTACAATCGATTTTTTTTTCCTTCAAAATTGTTGTGATTATACTTGTCTTGAGCCGAAGATCAACCGGAAACAACATCTCTATTTGCACACCGTAAGAATAAAGTCTGCGTACAAACTACCCTCTCCAAACTCCACTGATGAAATTTCGGGGGTTTACTGTTGTTGTTGTAATATTTTTAATCATTTTGAAACCAAATTACATGCTCTTTAAGCTCTAGAAACTTGGATTAGAAAATATACTAATAATATAAGGCTTGTTCAAACAGACAAGAAGAAAATACAGGTCAATTTGGAAGATTGTTGAATTGTATGCACATTTCTACAATGTGACCTAATCACCCCCCCCCCC
>ML269489.1:475-76517 GCA_005239495.1 Nicotiana undulata | reverse complement strand
TTTGTTTACATTTTTTTAAAATATGCCCAAACCCCCCCCCCCCCCCCCCCCCAAAAAAAAAGAAGGACCAATCTATAGTTGGTAAACTCTCTATTTTATTTGATTTTCAATATTTTCTCTTTGACTTTATATATTTGACAACTCTGTCTTTGAAACTATAAAATTGAATACGAAAATTCAAATGAAAGGTCAGAAGGAAAATTTTAAATTAATGAGCTCTGTCATCCACTTTTGTTAAATCACTTTGTGGTTGGTATTAATTTCATACACTTTCCAAATCTTGGAATATTTTAATTTTTCTTTATTACTCCAGATTCAAAGTAATGTAATTTTGACTATTATTAAAAAATTCTTTACTATTTTGATTGAAAAATACAATATATTTTTAATGTAACTTCTCAATAGCAAAATTTCATAATTGAAGCATGAATTAAACTAATCCAGTTTAATTTAAAAATTGATCCCATTGATTCACAAGATGGAGTAAATAGTGACAAATGATTAAAATATATATAGAAAAATGAGGGAAAATGTATAATTACAATATACACGTGTCAAAGCGTGGTGACTATGTGGACGAATCATCGGTGTTGGACCGAGAAAAAATTGGAGTAGCCAAACATGCCTGCAAGGCTCTTTCTAGCGTATTTACAACTTGAGTCATTGTTGGACGATCTCTACCTTCTAATGTTGTACAATCTGCTGCAAGATAACCTACATATGCCACAGACTCAATTTCAAAAGGTGTTGGTGGTGGAACTCTACGATCCAACACTCTATGTATCTCATCTTGTACTATGTATGGCACAACAAAATCAACCACATTTCGTGGTACCCTATTCTCATTCTTGTGAATTGCCTTGTACCCTGACAACAACTCTAACAACATTACTCCGAAACTATACACATCACTTTTCGTCGTCAGTTGTTGCAATCTGTAGTACTCGGGGTCCATGTAACCGACCGTGCCAGCAGCGCGCATAGAAAGGTGTGTTTCGTCATCCTGAGGCCCCATTAGGGACAATCCAAAGTCGGACACCTTGGCGTTCCACGTGGCATCAAGCAATATGTTGGACGACTTGATGTCACGGTGGATGACAGCTGGCACCGCGTACTCGTGCAGGTACTCGATGCCACGTGCCGCGTCCAATGCCACCTTGATCCTACCAGCCCATGCCATTAGTGGTGAGCTTTCAAGCCTGTGGAGATGGTCATGGAGAGTGCCATTGTTCATGTACTCGAAAATCAAGATACGTTCATTGTTATCTTCACAATAACCTAATAGCCTAACAAGGTTCTTGTGATTGAGGCGTGACAAAAACTCTAGCTCATTGAGGAATGCATTGTCTTTATCCTCTTGTCTATATTTCGTGCCACCAGCATAGGACGATGAGGCTGAAGCTTCTGCTCTTTTTATGGCTACTTCGCGCCTGTCTTCTAATGTAGCATGATATACAGATCCGAAACTTCCACTCCCAATTTTGTGCTCGTCGGAGAAATTATTCGTCACCTGAAGTAATACTTGCAAGGAAAATTCTTCTAAATGACCCCCATTTCCCATACTAATCAATTGACTAAGTCTTTTTTCCAAGACTGGTGGCTGAGGAGTATCTTGTTGATCTTGAACTCGAGACGTCTGGCTACCTTGCTGGGGCGGTGAACCCGCCTCATCAAGGCGGCCAGAGTCGTGTACTCTGCATCCTCTGATCTTGCAATACTTGAAAAACAAGATAACAAGGACACTCAACATCATTAAGGATCCAACACAACCTACCACTAGAAACGCCACATTCCTCCTATTCCATAGATGGCTTCTTCCACTCGTTTGAGATGGCGTTGGCGGTGGAGGCAATGGTGGTGGTGAAGGACCCGATCCGTTTACAATTGGTGGATTCACCCCAGATTCTGGCCAAACACAATGTTGACATATCATTAGTCCCTGACCACAAAATGTCTCATAGTTAGATAAAGGTGCACAAGGACATGAAGTAGTACATGGTCCCGGAACTACTTGTACAGCATTAAAGACTGCTGGATTTGAATTGAAAATGTCATTGCCCCAACAAAACAATGAATAATTCGAGGTTAAAATGCCACAGAAAATGTCTTGTTTTGCTTCCAATGTTTCAAAAAATTCCCCACTCAAAGATGAAGGGAGACCAAAACCAGTTTCTCCCCAGCAAACAACTGTCCCATTAATCCTCAAAGCACAACTCCTGTTATCACCTAAAGCAAGTGATTTGAATTGGCCAATAGGTTTTTCTCCTACCATATTTCCCCAACAAACCAAGCTATTATTCTTTGAAATAGCACAAACATGTTGAGAACCAGATGCAATTTCACCATAATTCCCTGAGGGAATAGCATCAGTGACATTGCTGAAGCTTCCTAAACATTGGATTTGACCAGATGCCAACAAACCACAAACAAAATCTTCTCCAACAGCAAGATTTGAAGTAATCAAACTTCTGTTTGATGAATTAAATTCATGCCACTGCCAACACTCAAGCCTATTATTAACAATTCCACAAATGTGGGAATTTCCAGAATCAAGATTTGTGATCAATGGACCAAGATAAATTCTTTTGTAAGACAAGTTGGTGCCATTGTTTGAGAATCTCCAACACACCATGATTGAAGTAGAAGATGAAGTCAACCCACAAAGGAAACCATTTCCACCCACAATACCAGAAAAGGAAACTGAAGGATTTAAAGGGATTTGAATACCCTGAGGAAAGCTAGTACAATTGAGAGAAGATTGTTGAGGAAATGAGGAGGAGGAAATCAAAGCACAAACTAATGTTTGGTTAGAAGTTTTTGAAATGGCAAGAGTTGAAAGTGAAGAAATGGGTGAAAGGGAAATGAGAAAGCAAAGAACTAAAGATAAGAAAAAGTGAGTTTTTTGATCAAGAAAGGCCATAGAAATGGTGTGGTGGAAGATGCTTTCATGGTTTTTAGAGAGTTAAAAATGGTGTGTTAAAAGATTTGTATAATGTTTTGAGGTTTTTGAAGAAGCTTTAAGGGAGAGGAGATTATGATATGGGAGTGTGGAAGAATCAAAGTAAAGGAAAACGCGGCTTAGAAATGGCAGAGAGTGAGGACTGAGGACCAAAGACTAAGTCCCTATTTTAGGAAATTTGGAATAGAATAGGCAAAGGGACAGCGTGTGGTCACAGGATACAAATGGCTAGGGATTTTTTTGTTCCTATACCATATAAGAAACTATATTATCAAATATGTTCATGGTTTGGAAATTACCCGCTATGTTAACAGTTTTTCTACAAAAAAGATACAATGCATTAAATACAGAATCTTAGTAGCTATAATCTTCCTATTTAGGCGCTAAAATTAGGGAAGTAAATATTCTTCCAGATATTTCATTAAATAAGGAATCATTGTAGCATTATAATTCTTTATTTTGGCGCGCTAATATTGGGGAATTAAAGATTCTTTCAAAAAATTTCAAACGCAAATCACGCTGTATTAATTTTCGTCTCTTTCTATTCAATGTACCCAGTTTGTAGATATTTTGTAGATAAATTGTAGATTATTTGTATTTTGATTGTAGATGCTTTGTTTTTTGTTTTCACAAATAAAAAACGACTAAAACTTCTACAAATCTTCTGCAAAAAACGCAATTATGTCGAAAATTCCAATTAAACTACAATCGAATGGGAATTGGGATATTAAAATTCAATGTACCTAGTTTGTAGATATTTTATAGATAAATTGTAGATTATTTGTATTCTGATTGTAGATGCTTTGTTTTCTGTTTTCACAAATCAAAAACGACTAAAACTTCTACAAATCTTCTGCAAAAAACGCAATTATGTCGAAAATCCCAATTATGTTACAATTGAAATGTGAATTGGGATATTAAAATTCAATGTACCCAGTTTGTAGATATTTTGTAGATAAATTGTAGATTATTTGTATTGTGATTGTAGATGCATTGTTTTGTGTTTTCACAAATAAAAAACGACTAAAAGTTCTACAAATCTTCTGCAAAAAACGCAATTATGTCGAAAATCCCAATTAAGCTACAATTTAATGGGAATTGGGATATTAAAATTCAATGTACCCAATTTGTAGATATTTGTAGATAAATTATAGATTATTTGTATTCTGATTGTAGATACTTTGTTTTCTGTTTTCACAAATAAAAAACGACTAAAACTTCTACAAATCTTCTGCAAAAAAACGCAATTATATCGAAAATCCCAAGGCATCAAGGATGGACACGACACAATCTTGGTCCCAAGGTTTCTGATCTACTTTAACTTATTGGTTGTGCTCGAGAGGGGTTCCATGTCAAAAACTGAACCAAAAAAGATTTAAAAACTTCAAAGAATATATCACAGAATCATGTAAATCACTCTAACATAAGCATGGAATAAAGAGAATTGAAAAAGATTTTGAATTAATTCAATATGGCTTCATACTTTCTATGGTCCAAATCAAATATGAACCAAAAAAAATACAATATAGCAGCAACAATACAAAAACTAAACGAGTATGCTTTCCCTCAAATTTTGCATTCATGTTAATCTTGCTAATTGCTTCACACAGTTGAAGTCTTCAATTTTCACTGAATGTAGACGAAAAAAATTTAAATCGAACTTTAATGGTGGGTTAACGATGTTTTTTGTGGTTTTAGAAGAGGGAAAAAGGGGTAAAAGGAACGTGTGTTTGAGTAAAACATGGGTGAGGGTGAGGGTTTGGGAGAGAGAAACGTGAGAGAGGTGGGATATACGGTATCTTGAATTAAGGAGGGATATACGCTACATTAATTGTACCCTTAAAATACACTATGGTATAGAATTAGTAATTTGGTATACTAAATGTAATTATATCAAACCTTAAACATTGAGGGTAATAAAGTTTCCTATATGGTATAAGAATGTAAAAATTCCTAAATTTTAGGTATAGTAACTCTCAAAGTTTACCTCAGTCGCGGGCTCTATTAGAATCAAGCTCTCTACCTTCACAAGTTAAAAATATGGTATGCGTACACACCGTAGGAATATACTGACGATGTTGTTGTTGTTGCTATTATATCTGCCAAATCATGTCAACTATTATGATTAGGTAATTTAATAAAGTGATAATGTATATTAATTTATTATAATTAAAAGTGATAAGTTTATACACACACATATTATGCATCCATTTAGTGTAAATACCATGATGCGGGTGGATTATTTTTAACATAAATATCTATAATTAACTTTGATTTAACTTGAAAAAAATACTAGAAAATTATTGGAAAAAAATACAAAGATGGTCGATTTTGAGAGCAACTAAAAGTATACGTTTCTCAAATTATATTCAATTTTAGGTATAGTGACTCAACGTTTACCTCAGCCGAGCGAGGCTCTATCGGCATCAGCCTCTCTACTAAATTGCGAAATCATATTCATCAAAGGGATGTCAACCCACACCCTTCGCTAGAAAATTACATTATATAGCTCGGTAAATTTTAAAAAAATATGTAAATATATTATATAATGACACCTCTTGATTTCTGGTGAGTTTATTTCTTTATATTTGACACCCCTTAATGAAAATCCTGACCTTGTCACTGTCTCTATTTACATAAGGTAGGGATATGGTGTTTGTGCACACTTAAGGAATATATTGACAATGTTGTTGTTATTATTTCCGTCAAATGATGACAACTTACTATGATTAGGTAACTTAATAAAGTGATAATGTTTATTAATTTATTATAAATAAAAGTGTTAGGTCTATACACTTACACATATTATGCATCCAATTAGTGTAAATATGCGGGTGATTTATTTATTTTTTATTATATAAATCTCTGTAATCAACTTTGATTTAACTTGAAAAAAATACTAGAAAATTATTGGGAAAAAAATACAAAGATGGTTGGTTGGTCCGAACTAATTGTATTCGCTAGCTAAAAAGATAAAGTATGTATATTATATGTATATAATATCCATATATATAAAAATTATTATTTTATAGACTATTATTTTCGCGAGCGACTAAAAATATACATTTCTCAAATTGTATTTTATATAACAGATTAAACAACGCTTATTTAACATAAAAAGTACCAATCTGTATAACCTAAATCCACATTTGAATTGTTTTTCTTTTAAAGTCCAAACTTGAAATAGAATGCAGCTTTTACCCATCGAGTTCACTTCCTTTTCTTTCTTTTTTTTTTCTTTTCTTTTTTGGGGTGGGTAGGGGTGGGGGATGGGGGTGGGTCATGACCTTTGTTTTAAGTTAAAAATTAGAAATCATGGGCAAATTTGGTCAATATAGCTTACTTTTCTTCCTTAATTTTCTAAGTATATGTAGTATATTTTTAGTTGAGTCAAGAGTGTCCGCAAGCTATATCTGTGGTCTCAATTTGGTTCTGACAACACCTTCAACCATAACTTTCCCCGCACTATATTCATTGCTCCTATTTGGTCATCAAATTGCTATTATATAGTCCTTCATGCTGAAAAATAAAGATTTGATTTACTACATGCTTCTTTGCATCAATTAAATACATATAAACTGTTATTACTTAATCATCATTACGAGAAAGTATTTTCTGAAGAATAAACAAGAGAACTGGTATAGAAGTGAGAGCTTCTTTTTGAGTTAATACCCTAAAATCCCTTTGAACTATTCAATTTTTATCAGTTTCCTACTTAAATTATCCGATACTTTCTCCAACTATATTTTCGTTCATGTTAAAACACATTGGATTGTTTGAAGTGCATATGCTACATGCTCTCATTTAATGAAAAGAATGTCATGTGGCACCAAATATATCATTTTAACGCAGCCTAATTTAATAACCAACTTAATTATATATTTTAATTAGTGGTGGCAAAATCAATAAAAAAATAGTTATTCATTCATATTATCCCTTGTTACGTCCCATGTTTTCGTACGTGAGAGTACATCGTAAGTCAATTGATGTAAGCTCAGAAATAAGATTCTATTTGATGGAATATAAAGTAAGTTAATCATGTTACGTTGGAGGTTACAAATATTTAAGATCATGAATAACGAGTACCAAGAGGGTTGGAAAGCTTAGAAGCTAAACCAATTGAAGAAAATAAGTTTCGTCGAACGTCGATGAGTTTGGAATGTTATAACAAGTACTTTAGGGTGAGACTATGGTTCATTACATAATAAGGAAGTTATGCTATGAGTTAATTTTTATTGTATGATAGTTGTGTTCTACGTTTTGAAGTCAAGCAAGTTGTGGAACAAAAGTTGGCAAAGGTCTTCACAAGTTACACTCATAATGTGCTTAACATTAGGTCAAATGTAACTGAGATTTTCTCCCGATATACTTGGAATTAGGGGATGATCTACCTACCAAACTTAATATATATGAGTTCAGTTTCCAACGCATTAAACCGTTCATCGATACGAAATAGTAGTAGAGAGATATTTGCAATTTCGCGAGACTGCGCAGACATCATAAGTGACAAGTAGATGGATCACTAAAGCTTTTTGAGAAATATATTTCATGTATTATATGAGGTCTTATTGGGACATATTATAAACCATATTGAAGGTATTGGAATGTAGTTTCCAACGCTCTTAACCGTTTGTTCATATGATATCAGTATAAAAAGATATAAGCGTCGGAAGATGGACATATCCCAGGGTGCCAAGCTAGCACCTCTTTGACTTTTCCAAACTTGATATATCTAAACATTAGGTCGGATTTCTCTTCATTATTCAGCATACAAGGACCAGAGAACACCCATATATATAACCTCAAGCTATCTTCTAGGGTTTCAAAGAAAAATATCATCCCGGGCATGAAATCGAGAAGCAATAACATCAAAACGATCCCTACGACGTAAGTGTCATTATACCGCCTCTTCTTTTTCTTTGTAGTTAGAGTTTTGGAAGCTACTTCATAGTTAAGAAATGTCTAATATCTGTATTTAAGTGTTTAAATATCAAGTAAGGTTGATAAATGTGTTTCCTAATAGTTAGAACTCACGAGACGGTGATCGAAAGCCGTGAGTTCGAGTTATTTGACTTGTAGCGGACTGTTATATGTTGTTGTTGGGATGCATGTTTTACTACTGTTTTGTGGAGTTTTGGAGGAGGACGGGTGTGGAGAAACACCATATAGATGTAGGGTTGTGAGTTGGTCGTTCGTTGTAACATTTCCGGGTTGTTTGACACGACTACGGTGGTCGTCTTATGTGTGACGTGATTAGGTTGTGTGTGGACCGTTTTGGGAGGCTCAATATGATTATTATTGATGTTGTTTGGGTTGTTAGGTGATTGTTTTTACTTGTGTGAAGTCATATAAATAGGGGAGGTGCTGTCCGTTTCATCATAAAATAGGTTGTGGTCGATACATAATAGTTNCCAAGATTGGCTAAGTTCTTGTTATGGCCTATTATGTGCATTCAAATTTCATATCATACATGGCATATTATGCGTGGACTTCGAGCTATAATCGGAGGTATGTGACCTATTTGCCCAAAAGACTATATATATTGTACAGATGGCCACAGGTTGGCAATATGATACCGGTTAGCTACCGGGAGAGACCGCCATTGCTAGCATTTGGTTGTGTATGTCATGCATTTGCATCAATATATATGTATTCACGACATACAATTATACGAGCATACCATGCATATTTGATTACTATGAGGTCGGATGTCGTCCATGGAGGTTATCAGAGTTTCAGTGTCAGGTGGTATCTCTATTACCCTTTTTACATCAGCTATGTATGATTCTACTTTCTGCCTTACATACCAGTACATTTGTATTCGTACTGATGTCCCGTTGCCTAGGGACACTGCATTTTTGTTTCGTCCGTGTAGGTCCAGGTAGGGACTCTGATCGACCCCTCCACTAGGATTTGACAGCCCTCCTCACTGCAGTTCGCAAAATTCCTACCGCGATAGCGAAAATCCCAATCTCCTGCGGTCGCGACCAAAATTATGTGGTCCACGCTAGCCTCCACCGCTGACCGCGAAATCCTACCACGATCAGTAAAATTCTGTTGAGGTCTGCGATTGCAAACACCAGAAGAAATATCTGAGTTCCAGAATTGCCCGGACTTGCCCAAAACTCACCCCGAAATACTTTTTGACCATTTATCGATTTGTGCATGTCATTCTCCCGCAAAGACTTTGCTAATTTTTTTTGTACCGTTTCAATTTTATTGGATGTCTCTGAAGGAACAAACTTTGTTTAACAATAATCTCCAAAATCAGTTGACAAGAGCTTGAAAAGATAATCATCTTGTTGTGCTTAATAATAATTAATATGTCAAAAAGTAGGAAAAGTTATTATTGCTTGTTTACTCATTAGCCTTCTCACCTTATCATTGGGCACAATAATACGGCTCATTAAAGCTGAGGCTGGACTTGTTGGTTGTATGAACAACTTGTACCAAAGTGTTGAAAACCTCCGTGAGAAAGATCTGTTCATAGAACAATGCAAAACCATGCCACTAAATCCAAGAATCCCTATCCTAGAAGTATTATGAGTGTTCATATTGCGCAAAGCAAAGCTATTTCATGAATGTGGCGTGCTGATGTGAAGGGAAGTTTACTAAAGGGAAATTTTCTTGCTAGCATTCTTCAAGCTTATCTCAAACAATATAATTCCAATCCATCCATGGAGCTAATAACTCCATCGTTAAAATAATTACTATCATCACCAAGTTTTGGTTTCAATCTTCTGCATATAACAACAAATGATTCTTTCATCAAACCATTTAAGCGAATGGCTATAGATGAAGTTGGTGATTTCTTCCTACTGTTGTACTCAACAAATCCATTCCCTTGTTTAGTATTCTTTGTCCATCTTTTCAGAATATATTGTACAAGGATATTTAAAAAATTTAAGTCAAAGGATAACACTTTTAGTGCATAGAAATATAACCAACCCAAGGATTCAAAGATAAGACAACTACAACTTATGGACTTTTCAAATGAATTGCATTGGACGGTGTCAACTTGTCCTCCTTCCCCTTTAAGAACTTTATACGTGTGACAAGTGTCATTACTTTCAAGTTTGATCACCGTCTTAGATGTTCCTTGCAACAATTCGGGTTGAAATCTTGTAAATATGGTTCTTGTGTAGATACTCACAGCATGCTTTAATATCCCATATCGTCTTGCAAGCCATTTCAGTAAAGACCCTAATAGTGCTCTTGCTCCTCTGGGTTGATTTAATGTCTGCGGAGAAAATGTAGGGGCATCACTTTTTCCTCAAATCATACAATCTTTGAAGCCAACTATTGCTCCCACATCCCCATTCTCGTCATTTCTTACCTGACTCAAACTCTAACTTTGGTTTGCACCTCCATAAGAGCTTATCAAATTATTTTTTTCTAAATCCTGGTTTCCAATAAAGTCGAGATATATTTTTGTCACGATCCAAAATTCCACCGCAGGAGTCGTGATGGCACTTAGTCTCTAAGAATAAGTTAGCCGATTCCAATTACAATTCAAGCTCCTTTCTTTTCATATAAATTAATAAAAGTGCCAAAAGACTCAAAACTAACAGCGAAAATAATCAAACAACCTCCTAAGACTGGCAATACTGAGTCACGAACTCTAACTGAATACAAACAAGGATCTCAAGGTCGAATATAGAATATTGTTCGAATAAAAATTGATAGTACAACAAAAAGGAAAAACTCCAAGGGACTGCGACGACCAAACAACTCTACCTTGAATCCTTGCGATCACACTCTAACTCTAACTCTGTTCGAGGCCGATATCTCCAATACCTGGCTCTACACAAAAATATGCAGAAGTGTGTATGAGTACACCACAATCGGTACCCAGTAAGTATCAAAACTAAACTCGGTGGAGTAGTGACGAGGTACAATCAAGACACTCACTAGTCTATTAATCTGCGCAGTATAACATATAAAAATAATAGGAAACAAATAACAATGATGGCAACAATAATCAACCAGTGATATAAACAACAGGGCAACTAGAACACTATATATATTGCTCAGCAATTAATGAATACAAGTACGATCAATTAATCAAATTCTTCAAATATAAATCTTTTGCCTATAAATCTTCCCAAATAGTAATTTTTAGGATATAATATCTTCCGATAAATATATTTCGAATATACTTCCTTCAAATAAAATTCTTTCTAATATAATTCTTTCAACAAATATCTTCCGAATATAATTCTTCCAAATAAATATCTTTCGAATAAATATTCTTTCAAATAATATTTTTCAAATAATTCTTTCAAATAAAAGTCACCATGTGAGACCTTATTTCAAATAAAAAATACGAGTTTCAGCCCATTTTCATATATTCAAGGCACCTCATGCCAATATTTTTATTACAATTGCACGGACAATTCACGTGCCAATATCGTCATCATTTACTCACGGCACCTCGTGCCACATTTCATATCACGATTGCACACACATTCACGTGCCAATATCGTCATCATTTACTCACGGCACCTCGTGCCACATTTCATATCACGATTGCACACACATTCACGTGCCAATATCATTTTCATTATATAACCAGGGCACTTCGTGCCCATATTTCATATCACAATTGTACGGACATTTCACGTACAAATAATAAATTCATCTTTTATCCCCGGCACCTCGTGCCCATATCACAATCCGCCCGGCAATATCACAGGCTCATAATTTCAACATATATCTGACTATTATCAAATTTACTGGAATTATAAAATAAATTGCACAATATATAAAAGAAATCACCAGGAAATCACAACATCGCATAAAAATCACCAACATAATATTCCCATGTCTCCACATATCATCCCTGACCATAGCCACCCTTATCCCTCCTATAGCCACCCTTATCGCTTTTGTAATAGTCACCTTTATCGCTCCGTTTAATATTCACTCTTATCGCTCCGCCCAGACAATATCCCAACACATAATCACAGTGAAATGCCACCCTTTACTCACATAATATCAACAATGGAATGTCACATTTATCCGCCGCATAATAATAACCCAAATCACACAACTGTTTACACAGATATTACTACGACAATACAAAACAACAATTCATATTATAAATTTCCCATAGGCCACAACCAATTCCAAAGATACAACGAAATCAATTAATTTCACAGCAAATAGCCCAAGGCTCCACGCAGAGTACATAAAACCTCAATAACAACAACAAAGATGAAAAATTAACTCAGCATAAGACGACACCTTCTTTAATCCAAATTTTCGATAAATTTATTAATACCTCAAATTAAACTTACTTAAATATTTGTAGATGAAAATTACATAATATAATTATTTCCAAGAAATATCGAATCCACGAACACACGAAATTCACATAAAAATCCAAATGGAAATTTACACCAAATAATCATATAAATACAAACTCGACAAACAAGGAATGATGCATGACAAATCGATGATTTATTAAGTTCCAACAATTTATTTCACTTTAATACGTAAGGGTGTCTATGAATTTTAATCGATATAATTTGCACATATAAATGAAGTACGTACTCGTCACCTCGCGTACATGATTTTCATTCAAACAATTTCCACATAAGACTTAATACCTAATGGGTAATTCCCCCACTCAAGGTTAGGCAAGATATTTACCTTAGCAGCATAAAATTCTACTCCGGGATGCCCTCGTCTCCAAAAGCTCATAATCTAACCATAATCAGAATAATACTATCAATATCGGCTGAAGAATCGAATTCCAACAGAAAAATTACATAAATATGCCAAAAATCCGAAATCGGCCAAAACCCGGCCCCTGGGCTCACATCTTGAAATCAACCAACAATGGAAGAATCATAACTCTCGTCCTCTCCCGAGTCTAACCATATAAAATTCATCAAAATCGGACTTCGTTTGGTCCCTCAAATCCTCACTTAAAACTCTCCAAAACTCAAGCCCTAACTCCCTCAATTTCACTCTAAACCCTTACTAATTTCGTGGCTAATAAGTGAAAAAACATCATAAACACATTTAATTAAACCCAAATGACTTATCCCAGTCCATACGGTGAAAATCGCCCAGATCCGAGCACCCCAACTCAAACTATGATCGAATGAACAAACCCTTGTTTTATGTATTTTTCTGCCAGCTATTCTACCTTGTTTCTCGTGCCAAACGATCCCGAAACTCGCTTTTTATACCTCCAATAGATTCCTTGTGAAATTCTAGTCAAGTTAGGCTTTTGAATCACTCGACATTATAATGAAGGAGATATGTTGGTTTCAATATTTGCAAATAGTGCAGATTTTTAAATACGCCGTCAGTGGTAATTTCGTAATTAATTTGAAAAATCTAGCAACCTAATTCTTAGTAAAATGACCATAAAATTCTCATACGATGTTCAAATTCGACAATTCTTTTTTCTATGGGTCCGTAATTATGATACAGATATAATGCTTCAATTAAAAAAAGAAAGCGAAGCTCATTTGTTCAATATGATATCATTTATGCTTGAATAAATGGCGTCGAAACATAAGAAAACGAGCGCCACACAACCCAAATCTATCATAAACTCACCCGAGGCCCTCTGGACTCAACCATTAATTACAACAAGTCATATATCACGACTCGGACTTAGTTGAACCTTCGGAACACCCAAAACAACACTAAATCGACCTCGAATTCAAGCCTAAGAACTTCTAAACTTCCAAAACTCGCCAACGACGCCAAAACCTATCAAACCACGTCCGAATGACCTCAAATTGTGCACACACGTTACAAATGACTCTACGAACCCACTCCAACTTCGAGAATTGCATTCTGACCATGATACATAATTTTCCACTAGCGACCTAAATCGCAAAATTTCTAACTTTCGTCAATTCAAGCCTAATTCTATCACGGATCTCCAAATTATATTCCGGACACACTCCTAAGTCTAAAATCACCCAACGAAGCTAACCGAATCATAAAAATCCCATTCCGAATTCGTTTACTCATAAGTCAACTTTCAGTTGACTTTTCTTACTTAGCTTTCTAAATAAGAGACTAAGCGTCCATTTCATACCAAAACTATTCCGAACTCAAACCTACCAACTCGATACAACTCAACGCAGCTAAACAACACATAAAGAAACAACAATTGAGAAAATGGGGCTATAACTCTCAGAACGACATGCCAGGTCGTTACAATTATTTTGAACATTTTTGTCAATATGCCATTCACATAGACAGTGAAAAGTACTAGGAAAACCTTCCTTAATGGAAGACTCAATTGTAGGGAGCTTGATCGGTAAAAGTAGTTTTGGTGCCTTTCCTCTCATTGCCTTAAAAAATGAGTGAAATGGCCCAACAAGACATTTTAAAGAATTGAACTAGTTGTTTCATCACTTAAGAATGCACATCCAAAAAAAATAGTTTTTCAGTGATTATTCACACCCACAAATGGAGAACAAATCATGCTATATCTATTTGTACGATACGTAGCGTCAAAAATCAGCACATCACCAAAACACTCATAGTGCAACTTAGATATACTATCTCTTCAGAAAAAGTTGTGCATCTCCATCTTCATCTACTTGAAAAGAGTAAAAATAGTTTGAATCCTCTGATTGCATATTCATAAAATGATTCAAAAGAGTTTGAGCATAACAACAACAACAACAAACCCAGTTTGATCCCAACAGGTGGGGTCTGAGGAGGGTAGTCTGTACGCATACCTTACTCCTACCTAATGCAGGTAGAGAGGCTGTTTCCAATAGAATCTCGGCCCGACATCCACCATAGGACTAAGAATGTCTTTAGTAGCATCAGTAAGCCTTCAGCCAGATGATATGAAATGTCTCAATATTTTCTTTACCATCGAGTGGCTATGCTCATCAGAAAATTCAAATACTTCCCATACCCCATTTGAACGAGACATGCAACCCCATCTATATTTTAACCTTTGCCGTTTCTTTTCTTGATAATGGAAACACAACGAGGATTGCCCGTCGCAAGAACAAAGAAATAAACATCTAGTTAATTCTTTATTTCTATAATAAGTTTTTGCACCTTTTCAAACACCAAAACCTTTTGCCACATCATAGGAATTATAAGCTTCATACGATTCATTTTCAGAATAAAATTTCCTCCCAATATTAAAAGCAAAGTCGTTGTTGATGTTAATCACATTATGCACCAATGTAGAACAACAACAAAGTAAAATATTTACATACAAATAACAATAAATATATAAGATTAAGAGGGTGTTTGAATTGTGTAAAGTTCAAATCGTCAGAAGTAAAGGTTATTAGCTTTTTAAATGCATATATTTTCTTATTATTTTGATTATTATTGTGTTATTACTTACATTTGTCTTTAGTTAGGCATATTAAATGACTATCAAATTGCCTCTTGAGACCAATGAATCCACTTGTCATATAATTAAGGGTCTCACATAAGTATGACGTGGGATGTGAGACACAAAATACTTTACAACTTTTTCCCCTATTCTTCCAAATGCCCCATTTTCAAATGTGTCGGTGCAACCAGTGGTGTCGACATAATTGCTGTCAAAACCCAAGAGCTAACAAAAGCAAATGTAAAAATGGACGAGAAATATGAATAATTGATAGATTGACCACTAATAGTTTGTTTGGCCAAACTTTTATAATTAATTTATTTTAAAAAATATATTTTCAAAAGTATTTTTGATGTGTTTAGCTAATTAATTTGAAAAGTATTTATCAGTGCAAATTAGTGTTTGATTAACTTTTTATTTTCTAGTATTTTTTTATAAAAAACTTTTGATAAGAAATTGCTTTTTTCCGCTTCTAAAAAATTGCTTTTGCTTCTACTCAAAAATATTTTTTCCCCTCTAAAGTTTGGTCAAACATTTAACTTCGGGAGAAAAAACACTTTTAGCAACAAAAAAAAAAGAAGCTTGACCAAACCGTCTATAAATCTTACTAACCGGGGTTTGTAAAACATAATTAAAGGCTGCCCCAAGCATATTTTTGCAATTTATCAAATGGACACGTAATCAACCGAGGGCGAAGGTATAAGCATTTAAATTTAGAACCCTATTAGTATTTAAAATCGTTATTCTAAAATTCTGAACTCATAAAATTAAAATCGTAATTCCGTTATTAAAATAAACTAGATATCTGTATATTTACAGAGATCATTCATATGAAATAATACCTCAACTTTATGTATGTTATAGATTTGCTTATCACACATCTTTATTGGCAAAATGCAATTTTGATACCTAGTTTTTAGGGGTTAGTTGTACATAGTTGTCTTCCTTTTTTGAATTCTGCTGTAATTGTATTTCAAGTTTTCAACCATCTTAAAGAGAAATATTGCTGATTAGGAACTATCGTTACTTTAAATACCATATTTGTTTTGATTATTACTTATATTTTATTGTTTTATATCGTTATATCCGTCGTTACATAGCGACGAAATGTGCTACTTTATTTAACGACTGATTCGGTGTGGTCGCGTCGTTACCTTGTCGTTTTTCTCTCAATCTCCCCATTCATTATTATTAAATAATTTTATTTTATCACTTACCCTACCTTTTATATATAATTTCACCATGTATCATAATTTTTCTTTATAATATTACAAGTTTATTCTTCATATTGCTGATGCGTGATATCTTGAAACGATGGAAAACGACACAATTTATCGAAACAATGTATTTATCAAACGATACAATACAATACAATATGATATATTATGAAACGATACATAACAACCATCCAACCAAGTTGTTAGTTATCATTTGTAAATAAAAAATACAGTTAAATAACGAGTGACCTGAGCTGTCGAACAAAAACCTCCCTTTTAATTTTGATGTTTTTGTTTTCTATTTTTCTTATAGATGGTTAAAAAGAAGTGGTTGATTTGTATCAATCAATTATTTGGAAAAAGATTCTTGAATCGCCCAATTTCTTGTCAAAAATTCATACCCAACATTCTTAATCTTGTTCCCCAAGTGGTTGATTTAACCATTGCTGATCTAAAATTATTCAATGGTCGTCAATAACCTTCTGACATCTCTCGAGAACTTGGAGGAGTGTGGATTTGATGTTATGCAAATTAAATGTCCTTTGGACGATCTACTGTTGAACAGCGAGAGGCAAATTCAATTCGGAAACAAGCTGGATGAAATTTCTTAGTATATTAGAATATGAGATTTTGCGATTCTAAGGGAGGACGGCGCAATCATTTTCAAGAATATCATACGGATTTTTCCTTACTTCAGGTATGTTAAGGCTATCCCTTCTTTCTTTTTGGCATGATCCAAATAATATAAATGAAACGAGCAAAATACGCAACTTTCGTAAATGACTCTATTCATAGAAATACTAGGGGTGTCTATATTCTTGATTTCCCATGTGGATTATTATTATATCTTCTGTTCATGAGTCTCAGAAAAATACGTATTTGATCCGAAAGGCATATGGATTTTTATGGCATTCCGAAAAAATCTTATTAACGTATTTCTTATGCGTTTCATGCATTTATACATGTACATTGACCCATGACCAGATGGCGTTATATACGCGTATATATGTATATTATATTTATATGGGATATGGGAAAAGGTTACGGCATTATATACGCACCACCACCTGATCAGCTGGTATACGTTGATGATTTTGCCTACAGTGGCCGAGATGATATGATGGAATGCCCTCAGAGGCCTGATGATGTTATGAAACATGTACCTATGCACGACATGACATTCATACGCATATGCATGACACTATAATTATTTCATGATTTACGGAGTTAGCCAGACTTATGGGTTGAGTCTTTTACTCTATAATTCTTCTATGTCTGTTATGTACTTATTTATGTGACTTACATACTCGGTACATTATTCATACTGACGTCCCTTTTGCCTGGGGACGCTGCGTTTCATGTCCGCAGGTCCCGATAGACAGGTCGAGAGCCCACCAAGTAGGCTATCAGCTTAGCGGAAGATGTTGGTGCGCTCCATTTGCGTCGGAGTTGCTTGTTTGGTTAGTATGATTTAGATGTGTATTTTTTGGTATGGCGGGACTCTATCCTGACCTTTATGAAAATTATGTATTCTTAGTGGCTTGTAAACAGATGTCATGTACGTAAAAGATTGTATGACCTTGTCGGCCTATGTTCATTATACGAGTGGTTATTTTGGTCTTATAGGGTCGTATGTCTTATGTATAAGTTGATATTACATGTTGTATTCTACTTATCTCATGGAAGCCTTCCGGCTCAGTTATCTATGATAGTATGACATGAAAAGGTATGTTATGTTGGTACTCGATTGAGTAAGGTATCAGATGCCCGTCGCGGCCCATCGGTTTGGGACGTGACACATTAACTCACAATTTAAGCATGGAATTAATCAATTAGGTGTTATAATATGCCTAAGCAATCAATATGAGGCAACATACGGCAGAAATAATTTTGTTTTGTTTTTTATTTTATGACGCTATCTCTATTTTTCTTACACATAAAAGATCCAAAAAATAAAACTTTCTTTATTTCAATATTGTAAATGGCCGTGAAGGCCATTCCCTTGCGACATAACATATCGAGGTCCTTCGGGTCGTAGACAAGTTATTTACAAATTAGTTACAATAGATTAGTTATACTAGGTTCACTTGCTAATCTGTGGATGATAATGCAAAAATTGTAACGTGGGAATTATTTCTTATTGAATGTTTAATTTGATTTATTAAATATCAGTATACAATGTATAATTTAAAATATTTGTTTTCTTGTTTAAACAAAACAATTAAATTATTCTTACTATTATAAGGCTTAGTTTAGTTATTTTAGCATTTTTAATCAATGTATTATTTATCCCCGTTTTTGTATTTCACCTTCTATCTCACATAAGTAATACATTATTTTTGTAAAAATTGCACGGGGCACCTTATTTGATCGCCTCCATTTAACCTATACCTATTTTTTTTTAAACTTTTAACTTGTACCTACTTTTTAAATAACTTCAGCACGGGGGCTCTAGAGCTGAAGTTCGCCAGTTACAAAACAAAAACTTCAGCTTTAGAGCTGAAGTTCGCCAGTTACAAAAACAAAAACTTCAGCTCTAGTTACAAAACAAAAACTTCAGCTCTAGAGCTGAAGTTCGCCAGTTACAAAAACAAAAACTTCAGCTCTAGTTACAAAAAAAAAAACCCAGTTACAAAATAAAAACTTCAGCACACTTGCTACTTCAGGCCCGTCTACTAGAATGCTGAAGTTTTGCGTGATGGCCTTTCCTACTTCAGCCCCGTATGCTGAAGTTATGCGAAAAAGCGGGTACACTTGCAATTGTTTTTGCAAAGCGGGCACAAGTTAAAACGTGACACAAAAAGCGGGTATAGATGCAAATGCCCCCATTATTTTTTTGCATAACTTATGCAGATATTATTTATGTCGACAAGAAAAAAATCCCAACATATGATAAGGGCATCTTCAACCCTTGCACCATTTTTTACACCAAAATAGTGCAAAGTAACTCCAATCCATTACATTATTTTTTATACCAAATAAGAATATTCCCTTTATATTCTTCGCTCTCTTCTATATTATATTATTTAAAACAAATCCTTTCTTTTCTTCTTTACATATTTATCCCATATAATTCATATTTCTTTCTTATATAACCATTTAATATAAAATTATGTTTTACCTTAAGTTTTTAAATAATTAATGTATTTTCAATTTAATCTATGTCAGTCGCTATTGTATTAAATATTTGTTTTTAAACATTGTGTTATTTATTAACAACATATTATATTTTAGTTTTATAATTTTTATTTTTTTATGGTTATATATTCTTATACAAATATAATTTATAAAATTAACTTACAATTTTATATAAAAACAAAATATACGAAAATTAATTTATAAAAATTATACACCAAAATAAAAGTACAAAATTAATATTATAAAGATATCACATAACAGCTATTACTAATTAAAAAATTACAATATGTTAAATTAATAGTGTTATATGCTAAAAGATAATATTAAAATAATGATGAATAATAATGGTGTTGATGAATAGTGTTACACCAAATTTGGTGTAACACTATTCACACACCAAAATAGCGTAAGAAATGGTGTTGGATTGGAGCAAAAAAACACTAAATCTTACTAAAATGGTTTTGGATTTGAGATGGTCTAAGCAATATTAAACTTTACACAAATATAAAATAATAACCAAACAATGTCTTATTTAATACAGAATTTAATGCAGATATTAAAGTACTCAATACTTTATACCAAAAGAGCCCAAAATTATTCCATAATCAGAACAAAAGTGGTGTTGGGCTAAGCTAATTGAAAGATAAGTATTGACGCTAATGATAGGGCTAAAGCAAAGTATGCTAGTGCTAAAATCGATCGCAAGAAGGGATCAATTATTACATAGTCTTGCCCAAGGTTATGTGTCACGACCCAAATACCTAACCCGTCGTGATGACGCCTATCGTGGAAATAGGCAAGCCGACATTCTCAGTATGCTTTCAATATAAGACAGAAATAAGTTAAGCCAATTAAATTAACCGGAGATTTATATAACAATGGGGTAAAAACCCAAAACACAAGTGCGGAATAATAGCCCGACATCAGGGTGTCACTAAGTCATGAGCATCTAACAACCAGTTTAGAAACAGAGTCCACTATAGTCTGTGCCAAATGCCAATAAAAGAGAGAAAAGATAATAAGAAAGGAGAGACAAGGATTGCGGACGCCAACAACTACCTCGTAAGTCTCCGATAATCAGCTCGCGCACGAACTCAATGACCGCTGGAACCGTACACACCTGGATCTGCACATGAAGTGCATGGTGTAGCATGAGTACAACCAACTCAGCAAGTAACATAATTAAATAAGTAACTGAGAAGCAATGATGAGCTATGTAAATACAGTTTATTTCAGAAGTTTTCAATAAAGAGTGAACATGCTTTCAAATCCGGCAGTTTAAGTCAAATCAGTTCGAGCTCAAGAAATCCAAATATAAATCTTTCAGAAATTTCACAACAACAACATATAACAACTAAGTGCAACAATAATTAAAAACAGTACAACCTCTCAAGGCAATAGTCACTCAACTCATCTCAACAGCTCATACATACGACTCTCAGCCCCTCAACACTCACTCTCAATAGATATCAACGCTCACTGGGGGTGTACAGACTCCGTAGGGGCTCCTTCAGCCCAAACGCTATATTGTTGCGGCGTGCAGCCCGATCTAATCTTGTTGTGGAGTGCAACCCGATCCATACTATATATAAGTAGCCCTAAGGCTTGTTGCGGCGTTCAACCTGATCCATAATATATACATAGCCCGAAGGCTTGTTGCAACGTGCAACCTGACCCATAATATATACATATATCCCGAAGGCTTATTGCAGCGTGCAACCCGATCCATAATATATACATATAACTCGAAGGCTTGTTGCGGCGTGTAACCCGATCCATATATCTCACATAGCTCACAGCTCGGCACTCAGCCCTATCTCAGTCACTAACCTCTCCAACCTCTCGGGTTCACAGAAATCATAATATTCAACCCAAACAGAGAATATAACAAGTAATAATAAGTAATGAGAGAGAACAGAGATATAATACACAAGTAAGATGGTGATTGAGTACAAGACAACAATTAGCAGTCAATTCAACAAGTATATGACTGTTGCGGGCCCCAACAGTGATATCATATGGCCTAAACATGGTTTCTAACATGAACGACAGTAAAGTTTTTAAAAGACAAGGAAAAACAGGTAATAACAATGGGCTATTCAACTTTATAGTCTCACGAGACAGACTAAGTCACAATCTCTCACGGTGCACGCTCACACGCCCGTCACCTATCATGTGCGTCACCTCCAATTGATAACATCATACCAATTTCGAGTTTCATACCCTCAAAACCAGATTTAAGACTATTACTTACCTCAACCGTGCAGATATCCTACTCTGAAATGCCCTTGCCTCTCGAATCGGCCTCCAAATACCCCGAATCTAGCCACAAATAGTACGAGATAATCAACATAGGCTAAAAGGATCAATCCCACAAGAAAACTACTAAACTATAGCCCAAAATCTGAAATCGGCTCAACACCCCCCCCCCCCCCCCTCCCCGGTCCCACATCTCGGAACTCGGCGAAGGTCACAAAACCCGAAAGCAGATTCACTCACGAGCCCAACCATACCAAATTTATCAAAATTCGACCTCATTTGCCCCTCTAAAACCCCAAATTCAATCTCTAATTCTCAAGCCCTAATCTCCCAAATCTCACCTCAAAAACTCACCAATTAGGTGTAAAATCAGTGGGAAAACACCATTATTGAAGATAAATAGGCAAAAGGAACTTACCTCAGTGATTACTTTGAAATCCCTCTCAAAATCCCCAAAATCCGAGCTCTAAAATGATGAAAATGGTGAAAAATCTCGAAGTCTTCTATTTATAGGTTCTGCCCAAACTTTTTGCACCTGCGGCTCAATATGCGCATCTGCAGAGCCGCATCTGCAGGCAAATCTCCGCTTTTGCGGAAGAACCACTTAAACACTACCTCCTCTTTTGCAATCAAGTGACCGCATCTGCGCTCTTCGCAGGTGCAGGAGTCACATCGCACCTGCGGTCCAAACACGCTCTTGCGCCTCGAAGTCTGCTTCTGCGGCCATCGCAGATGCGGGAATGCCATTGCACCTTCGCCCTCTGCCCAACTCTTCCTTGGCCACACCTGCGATCCATGCCTTGCTTTTGCGTGCTTGCACCTGCGTTTCCCACTCCACATGTGCGGTTACACCAGCAACAGCAGCACTTCAGTTGCTCTATCAATTCTAAAACCAAGTCTGAAACCTGTTGAATTCCACCCGAGGCTCCCGGGACCTCAACCAAACATGTCGACAAGTCATATAACCCCATAAGAACTTAGTCGAACCTTCGAATCACTCAAAACCACATCAAACACCAAATTACACCCGGATTCAAGCCTAAAGAACTTCTAAACTTTCGAATTCCACAAAAGACGCCGAAACCTACCAAACCACGCCCGATTGACCTCAAATTTTACACACAAGTCAAAAATGACACCACGAACCTGGTCCAACTTCCAAAAGTCCAATCTGACCCCGATTTCAAAATTTCCACTGCCGGCCAAAATCGCCAAAATTTCAACTTTCGCCATTTCAAGCCTATTTCTACTACGGACCTCCAAATCACAATCCAGACTCTCTTCTAAGTCCAAAATCACATAACGGAGATAAAGAATCATCAAAATTCAAATATGAGGTCGTCTACACACAAGTCGACATCCGGTCGACTTTTCCAACTTAAGCTTCCAATTAAGATACTAAGTGTCTCAATTTACTCCTAAACCACTCCGGACCCGAACCAACCAACTCGGTAAGACGTAATACAGTTGTAAAGAACAAAAGAAGAAAAAATGGTAGAAATGAGGCTATAACTCTCGAAACGACTGGTCGGGTCGTTACATTCTCTTACAAGAAAATAGAAGTTGTATATCCTGAATTGCCAATTTAATTTTACTTGTATTGGCACAATTGATCAGGTATAATTCACCCTGCCTTGTTCCCGCATTATATTTTTTTTTAAAAAGAAATAATACATTAAGGCCCTATAACTTGTCCAGAAAACATGTTTGAACACTTAAACTAAACGAATATTCTTTTACCCCCTAAACATATTGCAAGTGAATTTTGTTTCGCCCTCCATGACCCCAAACCCAGCGCGTGGAAACATTTTATTTATGAGCCCGTTTTACACTAAAATTAACGGAGAAAATGAATTAAAAAATTATTATAAAATAAAGAGATCCAACAATTAAATGATATTACCATACCCGATTCTTCTTCTCTTCTTCAAGAACCCTAAATCTCCCTCTCCCTCAATTACTCACAACTTCTAGCCAAGATATGGAATTTCGAAAAAAACCAAATCCTTTTATCTGAATCAACCTGATTCTTCTCTATAATCTTTTAGTTCATATGATTTTAGGGCTTATTGAGTGTATCAATTTTTTTCTTATGTGAGGATTCATCTGATTTTAAGGCTTATTGAGTGTATCAAATTTCTTCTTATTTGAGGGGTGCATATGATTTTAGGGTTTAGTCGACAATGCGGTCTACTAACTTGAATAAACTTTGCATGGAAGATGATGATACTAGGTTGAATAAAGAAGAACACCGCAACCATGGTTATGTGCTTCCTATATTGGCTGTTCGGACCCCTCGGAACCCCGGTAGAAGATATTGGGTGTGTCCATACTGTGGGGTAAGTTTAATTTTTGTAAATTAGTTGAATCTTTCATTGATTGACCTTTAATCAATTCCTTGTGTTTCATCATTGTAGGGTCCAAGATCTTGTGATTTTTGGCGTTGTAGAGATGCAGAAATTGATCCAAGATCGAAATTTGTTATTACGAAGAAAATTGGTGATCTTGAAGTACATTGTAAGTGTATGAAAGTTTTCAGAAGCCTAGGAAAAAAAATATAAGTTCAAAAGAATATAGAGATGCAATTGGAGTTGGAGTGAGAGATTAAGAAGATGAAAGAAAGGGAGAAGAAGTGGAGGAGCAATTTGGTTAAGTCCAAGATTAGGGAGAAAGTATTTTGATTTTTTGTGTTATGTGGATGTGTTAAAGCTATAATCTATTGGTTTCATCTAGTATACGTGAAGAATGATTCAATGAAGTTGCCTTAGGCTCTGTTGTTGTAATATAATACACCTTGTTGATATAGTTTGTGTTGTTAAAATTGGTAATACATGTGTTACAAATGCAGGCTTTATATTGACTTAGAATACAACAGTCATTGTTGCATATTAAGTGCATATTTATGCAAAAAATATATTAACAAATCCGCAGACACTGGTGCATAGTAGTTGTATATTATTGCAGAAAAACAGACTTAGAAATCTGCAGTAACACCTGCATATTGCAGAAAAACAGACTTAAACGGAAAAACTAAAAAACTGACTTAACAAAAGTGTAGTCAATACTGCATATCATTTTCAGAAAACAGACCTACAAATCTGCAGTAACTGCTGCATATTGCAGAAAAACAAACTTAAATAGAAAAATTGACTTAACAAAAGTGCAGTCATTGTTGCATATCATTTCCAGAAAACAGACCTACAAATCTGCAGTCATTGCTGCATATCATCCACGAAACAAACTTTGAAACTTTCAGTCATTGCTGAATATAGTTACATACCAAAACCGAACATTGTTTAAAAGTGCAGACACATTCATATTGTCTTTACATATACCAGTTGCCAAAAGGCAAACAAAAATATTGAAATACTAGTTTCTACTAGGTAGTTGATTGTGGTGTTGATGAACTTGTTTGGCTTAAACGAACTCTTTCAGATGCCTTTGACCTTACCTCTATTCTTTTCTTAGCTTGAATGTGTTAAAGTTTCCTTGAGGTGATAGCTTCTTTACTTTTACAGTTCACCCATGTTTTTGGTTTGCGTCTAATATCTTCAGTCATTACTGTAGATGGAAGCTCCACTTTCTGTATGTAGAATTCTCATACCAACCATTGTTAGCCTTTTATAGGGTTTCCCTCTTCTTATAAGAGTAGCAATATCTTGTAACAAGAGAAAAATATTAAGAATTTATACAAAAAACAGACCTACAAAACTGCAGTCTATAGAAGTAACTTACAAGGATTACCTGTTTTGTTCAGCCTCTTAGTCTTCCTCTTCCTCTTCCTCTTCCTGTTTTTGATACACTTTGAACTGAAGATGTTGATGAAGAACCAACACTTGATGAATTTGCACCACCATTTGATCTTGTTGTACCTTATGCACCCTTATGACAACCTTTCTTATTATGGCCTTTAGCGTGACAGTTGTTGCAGGTCATCTGAGTACCTCTTTTGGAAGCTTTCCTGTTTTGTTTTTATTTGGTTTCTTCGTTCTCACTTTCTTGGGCCTGCTAGGCATTATTCTTACTTCTGGTGATATAACTGAAGGATTTTGTGATTGTGGACACAACTCCATATCTTGTACAGGCTGAAGGATGTGACTATAGATCTTCATATAAGTCTCCCTATGGTACCAATGTGTAATGTAGTTAACTGGCTCTTATTTTTTGAAATGGATATCAGCAACAACATGACCACATGGTATACCCTTCAACATCCAAGCTATATAGGTGCAAGTAAGCTTGTTCAGATTCACTGTATGCTTACTGGTGAGTCCTTCCTTCACTTCAAATCATATTGACCATTCCAGTGCACCACACATTTTATTGATTTTGTTGTGTTCTCCTGCAACACCTTTTGTGCCATTAGAGAAATATCAAAGATCCAAGTATCATAGAAATCCCTCATTTTGCTATTTTTATCATCATCTTCACCCTTATCTCTTCAAGCATTCATGTGATGATTGTCTTGTGCCTTGGCCCCAATATCCAAGAACTGAAACTCGAGCCATATTGTTGTCAACATTGTCACAATTGCTGAAATACTTGAAATATCTTGCACCACCTCTCTTTGTTATAGTATATCAGGTCATCAACTATTTTATCCCCTAGTTTCTCCATGTGATCAAGATTTTTCTTTAACTTTTGCTCATAAGTAGACCTAGCACATCTCCAAAAATAGTTTCTTCTTTGAATGCCTCTCCATTTTTATTGACCAATTTGCTAGGATTTTCCTGGCACACATCATATGTTCTGCCTGTGGGAGGATCTCACTGATTGCTTTGTCAAGTCTCTACAGTAGTTAAAAGAATAAACTTAACACATTTGAAGAACACATTTAATAGAATATAGATTACCTTCTGCATGTGTATAATAACAGTCAACTCTGTCACATCTCCAAGCTAAAGATCATTCTTTATAACGTTCACATATAATCTCCAATTAAATGTATTTTCAACTTTGACTATTGCCCAAGCCAGTGGTAACATTTGATTATTCACATTCTGTAATGACCCGACCGGTCGTTTTACGTTCTAGGACCCCGTTCCCCTAAATAAGACTTCCTGTAGTTGATTTTAATGATTTATGACTTGTGAGGACGGGTGTTTCCGGATTTGGAAGAGTTTGGAATGGTATAGGAGAACTTGATTCCTTAAGGTTGGCTTTTAAGGCCAAATTTGACTTCGGTTAACGTTTTGAGTAAACGACCTCGAAATCGAGTTTCAACGATTCTGGTAGCTTTGTATGATGATTTTGGACTTAGGCGTATGTCCGGAATGGGTTTTGGATGACCCGGGAGCGTTTCGGCGCCAAATAGTGAAATATGATTTCTTAAGTTCAAAATGGAGGCTTGGAATGTGTTTTTGTGTTATTGAGGTCCGAACGGAATTCAGAGACCGGAAATAGTTCCGTTATATCATTTATGACTTGCTTGCAAAATTTGGTGTCATTCCGAGTAGTATAGGTAGGTTCGGCTCATTGAAAGCGAATTGTAGAACTTGAAGTTCAAAGTTTGATTCAATTTGGTTTTGGGGTCAGATTCTTAGTTTAGTTGTTGTTTTTCACGTTCCAAAAATTCGAGCGAGTCCGTATCACGAATACAGACTTGCCAGTGCCTTTGGATGGGGTCCCGAGGGGCTCGAGTGAGTTTCGGACCCCTCGGAGCTAAATACAAAATACCAGATTTTTTGTATCTGGTTTCCTTCTATGCGTTCACGATTGTACTGTCGCATTCGCATAGAAGGATCAGGGCATGGGTGAAAATTACCCTATGCGTTTGCATAGGTGCTCCGCGTTCGCATAGGGTAAAGCGATGGGCCAGACCAGCTTAGCCCTTACTCAGTGCGTTCGCACCCTCCCAGCCGCGTTCGCGTAGGTCTAGCCAAGCCAGCCTCCGCGTTTGCGAATACCCCTCCGTGTTCGCATAGAAGTCCTCAGAGGGCCTGACCATTTGTTCATCACGAACGCATTGCCCCTGCTGCGTTTGCATAGAAGGGGCAGCTGGGCAGTGACTTTTAAAAACGGGACTTAGTCTAATTTTTGACATTCTTCTTCTTCCTTGGGCGATTTTAAAGCATTTCAAAGGGGATAATCGACCTAGCTACTGTAAAGTAAGTGATTCGTACTCTAAATTTAGTTTAATACTTGAATTCTTAAGTAGATTAACCCATTAATTAGTAAGAAATCATGGGTTAGAGTAAAAACCTAGGTTTTATGGGAAATGAGAGAATTTCCAAGGAATTTGCCATGCAATCATACAAAAACTATATATTATTGATCCTTAGGCTATGGGTGAGTGTTTCCTTTGAAATTTTCCGGAATCCGAACATGTGGGCCCGGGGTGTATTTTGGGATTTTTTCAATGAGAAAATTTCCAAGGAATTTGCCATGCAATCATACAAAAACTATATATTATTGATCCTTAGGCTATGGGTGAGTGTTTCCTTCGAAATTTTCCGGAATCCGAACATGTGGGTCCGGGGTGTATTTTGGGATTTTTTCAAAGTGAGTTGAAATAACTAATTAAATAGGGGAATTTCTTACTTTTGAGTATAAATAAACTTATTTATGCAACATTTGACTAGTTTCGATTCCTTGGGAGACGAGTTTGGAGTTTCAGGCGCATTCTTGACCCGGAAAGTAGGCTCGACGCGAGGTGAGTCTCCTTTCTAACCTTGTAAGAGGGAATTATCCCCATAGGTGATTATAAATAATTTCATGTCTTTATTTGTGGGGGATACGCACGCACGAAGTGACGAGAGTCCGTACTAGCTACTATTATGCCTTGTCGGGTAGTTAAGGATTCACAAGCATGCTTTATGTGTCGTATTTGTGATCTTGCATGTGGTCTAGGTAGTCTAATATCCTTGAATTTCACATATGAAGGCCTAGGAGGTTATATTTCGAAGTTGACATTATTGAATCCTTTCATGCTAAGTATGATCCCCGATAAATTATCCGAAATTCCTGATAATTATGTCTATGTATAGGGGAACCCGTGTCGCATGTATGATTCGCAAGCGGGGTAGCCCTAGTATTATGTTAACCGCGTCGCATGTTTGATTCGCGAGCGGGGCAGATAGATGCATCTATGGTTCGAGCCGTTCGACCCTCGGCAGTGCACATTTACTTTTCACGTCGTATCGGCCGTACGTTCACGGCCTGCTATGTGTTTGATGATTGAGGGGAAGCCCTGTAATTGTATTTGTTGATTTTATGAAAAAGGGAAGGTCAAGTGGCTTGTATTCTCTGGAAGTTGATACGTAAAGGTACTAGAGAACGTTATTTGATGTTCCTTCCTTTATTATTGTTCATTACTGCTATTCCTGTTTAGTCTGTATTTATTGTATATTGTTTGGACCTAGTCAGTATCACGTCAACCTCTCGTCACTACTTCTTCGAGGTTAGGCGAGATACTCACTGGGTACATATTTGTTTATGTACTCATGCTACGCTTCTGTACTTAATTGTACAGGTTCTGAGGCTGGTGCATTTAGTTATTAGGCCGGAGCTCGACCCTTGGACTTGACTTCACGGTGAGCTGCTTCCCTTGACGATTCTCAGCAGCACTATGGAGCCCTCTTTTGTTTATTCATGTCTACTTCTTTCAGACAATAGGACAATTTATTTCATCTTTTGTGTACTCTACTAGTACACCTGTCGACTTGTGACACTAGTTCCTGGCACATACGTAGTAGACATTATATCTTTTGGGGTTGTATATATTGGTTTATGATCCTTTATGGCTACATTTGTTTAAGTTAGTAGATTTTTCCGCTTCTACTCAATGTCTTAAACTTGAATTGGGTAAGTGTTGCAAATTAAGTGAAATTTTCTAGTGCGTTAATGGTTGGCTTGCCCGACTACAGTGTTGGGCGCCATCACGACCTGAATTAAGATTTGGGTGTGACACATTCTTATAGACAACCACAAGTAATTTTCATTTACATACACCTTTCAAAAAACACCCATCAAACCCAGTACACCTCCCACAACCATCAAGGAAGGCATTCTTCAAGGCATCAAAACATATATAAAATGCTACAAATATTTTCCTACCATCTTCATGTGTTTATTGACTAAGTCTTACAACACATGTGCTACCTGGATTAGTCATAAGCAGCTCATCTCTATAGTACAAAATTCTGTCAAACTCCTTAACATGGTCTCCTATAATCTATGTTAACACAATATTCTTAGTTTTTCATGCAACAATCCTTCCAATATACACTTCCAACTCCTTTTGCACTAACTCCTGAAACTTAAAGATTCTAATATTTAGTTCAGAAATTATTCTGCCCTTGTATCTCTCTGCTAAGTACTTTGAGTTACATAGTTTGTTCTTGGTAGTACCATTGCACTTGTGAAATGGATTATAGTTCTTCACCACAAAATCTTTTGTCCTAGAATCATAACTAGCAAACAAGAGCCATGAACAGCCAGCACAACATTTAACCTTCACCCTTGTTGGTTCATTTACATACTTTCTAACTCTATATGTTAATCAACTTCATACTTAGTAAGTGTTTCTCTAAACTGTCTAACACTCTCAGAAGCAAAGCCAGTATTCCAAACAATTAACTTACAACTAGGATCAAAGATAACCCTATTTTACTACTTTCTTCTTGCTCTAACTGTTGGACTTCATCTTCATATTCATATAAGCAGTTTCATCAGGAACTATTTCAAAGCTGGAAGCTTCATCTGGGGGATAATATGGCTCATCTCCAGCAATCTTATCCTCTAAAGATATTTTTTCCTAGATGCATACTCATCATATCCTAAATCTGGATCTTTTTTACCTAACTTGGCATGTATACTTTCAACCTCTTTCTCTTTTATCTTCCTTCTCTGTACCTCATCAACATCACTATCATATTCTTCTCCCCCTTCCTCAAACAGCTCTTCAATTTCTGAATATATACTATGGTCACTGCTTTCTACATTAGTTTCAACTAATGGAGTATCATCGGCATTAGAAGGACCACCCTCATCCCCACCAGGCACATTATCAGCAACATGGACAATATTGTGTGGTTCTTTAAACCCTACACCTTCACTACCCCCAATACTTTGATTTATCCCTTTATCAAAAGACATACTAGATTGCCCACACACGTGGCTTATATATTCAACAATAGCTGGAGGGACCACTAATGCTTCATCAACGGAGCAGGACACATACATTTCAAATATATCGCCCTTTTTAAAAGAGGCACAATACCCATAATATCCCTATCAGTTAAATTTTTTAACAATGCTAGAATTGGGTGGTCTCACATAAATAGAACATATTTTATAATTACACCCATTTTCTTTCACATAGTCTACAAACTCAAAATACGAAAATCTGTCAAGATCAATATCAAGGTATTGTGTCATTATACCTCCTTCGTAGTTGATAGGATATTGTTGTAACTGACCTCCATGGAAGATCCTCAGTGTAACGAGCTCAAAAGCCATTTTTCGAACTGAAATCAGTAAAGAAGAAAAACGTCAGTAAATATTTTTTTACACTTCAAAATAGACAAAAAATTGAACAAAAACAAGACAACCCTACAAGAGAAGCCAACGATCTTCAATATCTAAACATTAATCGACAAGATTTGGGAAAAAATCTACACTAGGTTTTGAGTTCATAAATCCTTTTCTCGTTTTGTTTAGAGAGAAATAAGGTCAGATTATTCAGTCTAGGGTAAAAATAAAAAAATAGCGGGTTGGGTATTTTAATCGGATGGGTTTTTAAGTTACGGACCAGATCATTAAAATAGTTTGAGTTCATTAATAATGTGGCATCACCGGAAAGAGCGTGGCTCACACTCGTTAGTCTTTAATTGGTCCGGGGTCATGGAAGGTGGAATAAAATTCACTCGCAATGAATTTAGGGAGGTAAAAGAACGCATGTTTAGTTTAAGTGTTCAAACATTTTTTTGACAAGTTTAATAGAGTCTTTATGTATTTTTCCTTTAAAAAATAGTATTTTGCATATTTCGGGATTTGGGGTTTAGACAGGAAGCATATGAGATACCTACACATCTGGCAACCATATGTACAAGTATGCCTTTACTTATTCAACTAACATTACCTTTAGTAACCTTTCAAATTAATTAACATTAAATTTTCGAAAGGCGAACAGTAAGCATAATAGATTTGTATCTAAACTACGTCTCATAGTTGGCAAATGCTAATTTTATATATGGGTTGTTGAACATGCATGTTTAGCCGGTGAGTGGTAGTTATGTGGGAAACAGCAGTGTGTCATTCTGACCTTTAAACCGACATTCACATTTATTAGCAGCCTATATATGGTTTTAGTGGAGCAAGTACGGCCAGATCTCTCTATAACAGCATCTCTATATAACAGTATTTTTTTATAAAAGTCAAATTTTTTTGGAACCAAATTTTATGTTATGTTATTATATGTGTTCTCTACTTCGCTATAACATTCAAAAATATTCAGAACAAACGAGGTTGTTATAGAGAGGTTTGACCGTAGAATACCTACTCCACCTAAAATAAAAGGTAGTGAAGCCATAGAGATCCAGTGAGAGAATGATCTGCTATTAGCTAGGAATGCATGTAGTGTTCACAATTACTAGGGATATAGAGCTTACTAAGTAGGCGTTTTGGCCATAGATTTCAAACACTTCATTTAGAATTTATGAAGTTGGAGTGAGGATAGAGTTATGTTTGATTATACTCTTTATGAAGGAGAGAAGATAACACTTTATTTGGAATTTATGAAGATGGAGTTGAAAAATAGGTTTGGAGCACTTTTCCAAATTTGAATTCAACTCCATGTTGGCTTTGGAAATTTTATAACCGAATCTATATTCTGAAATAAAGTGAAATATTATTCCGAAAAAAGTGAATAAAATTCATGGCCAAATGGCTCGTAAGTGATATTTGTGTTAGGATTTTGTCCTGATTTTCTTACCATTTGATATTACCTTCTCTTGAAGGAAGGAAAAAGAGTTTATCATAATTGATTTTACTTTTCCTAAAAAAAAACTGTAGATCTCTTCCATATTTGACAGATTCCTTTCTTGGGAAAAAGGGTTGTGGCCTCTATAAATTGAGAATATTTCCTTCACATAATAACACAATAACATCCACATGTAGTCATTATGAGATTTTAGTTTTAGGAGATATTATTCTCCTGATTATTTTTTATATATTAGTTTTCTCATATGTAGGTCAATTGACCAACCGATATTAGAGTATTATGCCTATTTTAATATATATTTTTGCTATTTGATTTATCGTCACCAAAATTTGTTTTGTTAGCTTTCGCATGACACCTTATTAGTTTGATCCCGACAAGTGCTATTAGTGTCAATGGTTGAAGTGAGATCTAAGATATTCCAAGGTGAGTTCAAATCAAGTTGCAGCCAATTTGATGATAATGAAGATTTCTATAAAAAATCATCCTTAAGTACTACATGTGGAGACAAATTCTCAACCATATTTCAGAAATCTTGTTGCTGCATATACAAAAACAACAACAATTGTGGGCTCTAGTTTTCAACTCATGTTTATTTCTAAGAGGTATTTTCATAAACCACTATAGTTTAGAGTCTAGTAACTATAATTTGTCTAATTTAGCATTCATTGTATTTGCTCATACAATAAATACAATATGTATCAATTATAACTAAGGTGAAATACAAGGATGTATACAAAGGATACAACTTGTATCGACTGTAAACATGGGTGTATTCAAAGGATGCAACATATATTGCATGTATTTGTTCGTGCAACGAATACAACTAAGAAGAAATACAGAAATACAGAAAAATAAAATGTTCTTATTGGGAGTCGAACTCAAAACCATCGCTAACTAAGTGGAGGCTCTAGCCAACTAAGCTACGAGAGCTTGTTGATCTCTTCAGTTTAAAACAATTAATCTCTTATTTCATGAATTTGCTATAAAATTCAACTATAGCTACGAATGGTAAATTTGCTAAAAGTATAGCTACAAATGATGAATACAATGTAAATGTTTGATGTGTCACGTAGTTTTCCCTGCTTTTAATGCATGATCTTCGATTTCAACCTTGCTTACTTTTAACACATGGGCTTACTTTTAACACATGTGCTCCACTTTTAACCTTTGCTTACTTTTAACACATGCGATCTCACTTTAAACCCTACTCACTTTTAATATAAGGCTCCACCTTAACCCTGATTACCTTTAATGCAAAGCTCTAATACTTTTAACTTGTGTTCACTTTCAAAGCACGAGACTCTAATTTTTAACCCATACCTGCATTTAACTATAATAAGTAGCAGTGATGAAAATTATGTGAAGATGGTGGATCAAACATTTTGAAGAAATCAAAAGGGAAAAATTATTAGGATTCTGTCATGATTTTCTTACCATATTTAATATTACCTTTTATTGAAGGAAGGGAAAAGAGCATACCTTAATTGATTTCATTTTTCCTTATAGGAAAATGTAGATCGATTAGATATTGGACACATTCCTTTCTTGGAGGAAAAGGTTATGCCCTCTATAAATTCTGAATCCTTCCTTCTCACAATAATATAATAGCATCCACAAGAGTTATCACGAGAGTTTTGTTTTAGGGGAGACAACTCTCCCGATATTTTTCTGTATTAGTTTTTTCACTACGATCTCACCAAAGTTTCGTTATCTCTAATCCTGCATTTAAATCCTCTGTATTGATCTCTCAAATACGTTAGGAGTGGTATTATTCAACTATTCAACAACTACCTAAATGCTTACTCTCTCGAGAAGTGCACACTAAATAGGCACAGTCAATTGAAATCCCTTCAATCAAAATAATAATATAGTTGAATAAGTAGAGAAAAGTAAATGAAAAATTTAAAACATAGCGGAAAAATCATCCTTCAATAGGTTCCATCAAACTAGAAAAAATACAAGGCTAGAATTCAGAGCAATGGAAAATAAGAAGAACGAGGAAAAAACGTGAAGTTGAATCATTCTCCTTGCTCCAAGTGTTTTCTTTCCTCTCCAAAGTCTTCTCTCCCTTCAAAAAGTGGCAAACTCTCATATTTATATGGTTTATGGTTTAGTTAGGGCGAATTTGGCTTCTCTTAATTCGGACAGGAAAAGCTGATTTTTTCTGCTCTGATCCCTGTCTGGCGAAGTAAACCTCGCTTCGCTATCTGGTACTTTTCTGGTTCTTCTGCTCTTGTCCCGATCTGGCAAAGTGAATCTCGCTTCGTTGTTTGGGACTTTTCTCTTCAGCTCTTTTTTCACCAAATTTTCTCTCATTCAATCCTTTTCCGTGCAAGTTCGTTCCTACATATAAGAAACACGTAATGAGCATATTTTCACTTCAAAGCGGTGTGAACTCCCGCTACTCATAGAAGAAATAACACACACACACACACACACTCAAAACATGCATTTTTCACAATTTATCACCACCCCACAGTTAAAATTTTGCTCGTCTTCGTGCAACTTAAAATTAAGCACATATAAGCAAGAAACATCTTCCAAAACATACTCAAGCATCACCAATGACAATGGTTTATATCAACGCTTAGAACCCAGCATATGCACTCTTCGTACCTTTCCCATGCCAAGATATTTAAAATATTCATGTGGCTCTTTCTAACATCCTTGCCTCAAAACTTGACTCCAATGCATTCCACACCATGACTCGTTCCTTGTGCCAACTCAAAAATCAAGGTCTCTACCAATCTTTTGCAAATCATGTGCCCTCAACAACAAACCACAAGAAATTAGTCCACACACTCAATATAAGTTCAAGTATATTTTAAAGACTCAAATATTCAAAGAATTAGGAAACTCTTATGCCACCAAATCTCGTACCATAAACTTGTCCGTAGTATAAGTCTCTACTAATTTAAGCTCGCAAAGTCTAGGATCAAGTAGGACTTTATAGGTTGTAATGTAGGCTAAAGGACGGGTAGGATATATTTGAGAAAATAGTGACTAACCCTCCTAAGCACTTTAATACACTACACTTCACTTCCAAATACCTTCTTTTCATGACCAATTCAATGTCTTGCCATGAAACCATACACATTTAGGCCTTTCTTCATTAAGCACATCAACATATAGGTATTCACTAGCTCATACAAAGATATGGAGGTGTTAAACTTTGTTTTTCTTTTCACTCTCCTTAATTTGATATTTTCGACTAGAACCTTTTTTTTTGTACACAAGTGCACCTTTTCGGCCTTTCTATGGTTCCACTCAAAAACTCCCCAATCTCTTTCTTTTCTCTTCTAGCTACTTAAGTTCTTTCGCAGGTAAAGATTCAACAAGATTTGATTAAGAACAAGGGGATTCGGCTTGTAATGTGGTTGCCAAACAAAAGATCTACAAGCTCAAAAAGGCTGACTACGGATAACATTAGTACTTGTAGGCAAATAGGCTAAATGGTCAATCAAAGAAAGCCTATATCACTTCCTAAACTTACAAGACTTAATCATTTTCGCTTTGACTCACACACGAGGAAAGTTCTAGCCTAGCAACGATGGCACAGAGTACACCAAAATCTCACCTCACACAATGCACATGATTCACTTAGGATGGCTCGGACCTGACTCTCGAGTTAAAGAAACTAGCACAGTCATCGTAGAATTTCAGCACATGAAAGTTAATCACAAGAGACAAAACAAATGAGCCTCGGTGTCAAAAGAAAGCAACACATATTATCAAGGCATGTAATTATAGCTATCATGAAGAAAGTACTTAGTTCAAATGTTCCAGACCTAAGCCTCGATATAAAGCAAGTCAAAAACAAAAATTACTTAAGCTCCTTCCAATTCCATTGTCAGTTCAACCAGAAAACAAAATAAAAGAGAAATTAAAAAGAATCTTTTTATATTTTTCTCTAGACTTTAGTCCCTCAAGAAAATTGTCTAGGTAATCCATTATCGGGAAAAGTCCAAATTTTTTTACAAAGTTTGAAAAAAGATCTACTTAAAAATACCCGATTCAAGAAAATGGCATCCTCGGGAAAGAACCGTGGTTTAAAAAAACCCGAAATAATCCACAACATAAAAAAAGAACTACAATTATACAATTACAATGGCCATGAGAGTGATCATGCCATTCAAAATGTATCACTAGCAATTAAGCACATACCACAAAAAATAAAGTCTGACACCCCACCCTACACTGAAGAATGTGGATTGTCGTCAGTTGCACAATATCACAAAAATACAAATAGCAAGACCAAAAGTAGAGTGGGTGTCAGAAACTTCCTCAAAATCACTCGGGTCGTGGTGAGGACCGGTAGCGAACCTCGGTCACAGCGGCTAGTCCTGGTTCCTCTGCAATAGTGCCATCAGTAGCACTCAAATCAGCCGTTTGGATCCCTTTTGCATCAGTCTGTAACTTTATAGTTATTGCATGTTAATTAGCACAATTCAATAACATATGGGTTAGGCAACACCTCAGTCATGTCTAAGTTGTCCGTAGATGATACTTGTCTTATAAAGAGCACATTTGAGGTTCATAATGGCTGCCCCACACTTAATTTATGTCCGTATTTCCAATAGAGGTAAGTTAGCTACTCATACTTCACTAAACCTCACCAAAAAATTCCATTCGGGTAATTCATCAAACATTTTATGTGCACAACTTTTGTTAAGATTCATTAGTTCAATTTGCCAATAGTGTCATGACCTAAGGGATTGGGAGAGGGCTTCCATGGGTGGGGAGGAAAGACGAACTAAAAGGAAAAAAATAATAAGAGATGGAGGGCGGCGTACCCTGGCAGAGGTGAGGCTATGGGGAGGAACAAGAAGGGTGGGGTTTTAGGCGTGTGTTTGGAGTGAGAGAGAGAGTGGGGGTTTATATGTTCGAGTTACAGAGGGTATCATTTTCTTTTATTTTTTAACTAACTAAAATATAAGAAAATATAAAGAGAAATGTTTTTTAAAAAATACCTGGGATCGCTCCAAGCCGCACGACGCACGACCTGGAGATGCGCCCCTTTACCTGTTCAGTTATGGCCAGTCTCCGTCTCGCGAAGCCTAGGGAACTTCGTTGTCCACTCTATATTAGTTTTTCTCTCTTTTGGTCTCGGTCTCGCGAAGCGAGACACACTTCGCTGCTCCCAAGTGTTTCCTCCTCAACATTCTTGGTCTTGGTCTCGCGAAGTGAGCTTCGCTTTGCTGCTTCCTCCCCACATTTTTTTTACTAAATGACACTAGACGAAAACTATAAAATTGGGTTGCCTCCCAACAAGTGCTTGATTTAACATCGCGGCACGATGAATTACAATATTATAATGAGTTTCCTCCCACGAAGCACATGATTTAACATCGCGGTACGACGTAGACTTTCCGGATTATACTTCACTCACATATTAAAGTCTGTTCAATTATATCACATCTTCCTCTCATTTTTCGTCACTCATTCTAAGGTAGTGTTTTAACCTTTGCTCATTCACTTTAAACTTGTTCGTCCCATCCTCGAACTCAATTTTTGAAACTCCATTTGATAGCACCTACACTACTCTGAATGGTCTCGTCCATCTAGATTTCAACGTACCCAAAAATAGTTTCAATCTTGAGTTACATAGTAATACCACGCCTCCAGGTTTAAAATTTCGCTCAAGAATATTTTTGTCATGCATCATCTGCATTCTCTCCTTATATAGCTCTGTGCTCTCAAAAGCCTGGTAACGAAACTCATCAAGCTCGTGCAACTCTGTGACTCTACTTGTACCCGCTATTTCCATATCGAGATTCAGTTGCCTCAATTCCCACAAATCTCCATGCTCCAACTCCACGGGTAAATGACACGCTTTCCCAAACACTAGTTTATATGGCGACATGCCAATTGGAGTTTTAAAAGTGGTACGATAGGCCCAAAGTGCATCATCTAACTTTCTCGCCGTTGTTCTCTTAGAATTCACGGTCTTTATCAACATACTCTTTATTCTCTGTTCGACAGTTCTACTTGCCTGCTTGTTTGGGGATGAGGGGTGGCAACCTTGTTGTGAACACCATATTTTTCTAACAAATTTGTGAATGCTCGGTTGCAAAAGTGAGTGCCTCCATCACTTATTATTTCCCATGGGATGCCAAACCGGGTGAATATATTCTTTCTCAAAAAACCAATGTCTCCCATTGCATCATTTGTAGGGAGTGCCTCTGCTTCCACCCATTTTGACACATAGTCCACAACTACAAGTATGTACTTGTTGCCATTTGAGATGACAAAAGGCCCCACGAAATCGATTTCCCATGCATGAAACACTTTCACCTCCTAAATTGGGTTCATGGGCATCTCATGTCGGCGAGAAATATTCCCGGTCCTTTGGATTCATCACAACCCTTCGCCCAGAGGTGTGCATACTTGAACAATGTCGGTCAGTAGAAGCCCGACTCCAACACTTTTGCAACTGTCCTTACTCCCCCGAAATGCCCACCATATAGGGACGCATGACACGCCTGCAAAATAAAAGATTGGTCTGTCTCGGGGATACATTTCCGGATCATGTTATCAACACAAATCCTGAATAGATAAGGCTCATCCCAAAAATACATACGACAGCCACGAAACAACTTTTTTTTTAACAGAGGGAAGGTCATAGGGGACAATACCGCTCGCCCGGTAGTTTGCAATGTCTGCATACCATGGCGCTACCTTAAGGCTCGTGGCTAACAGTTGTTCATACGGGTAAGTCTCCACAATCTCTTCCACCTCAACCTTCTTCTCTACTCCTTCCATCTTAGACAAGTGATCAGCCACTCGGTTCTCCGTTCCCTTTCAGTCACGATTTCAAGTCAAATTCTTTCAACAATAGCACCTATCGAATTAGGCATGACTTTGACTCCTTATTCTCAATTAGGTACTTGATAACAACATGGTCAGTATAAATAATCATCTTCGAGCCTATCAGTTATAACCTAAATTTGTCAAATGCGAACACCACTGCTAGAACCTCCTTCTAGGTCACTATGTAATTTAGTTGGGAACCACTCAAGGTTCTACTTGCATAGTAGATTAGATGCATGACTTTATCTTTTCGCTGCCCAAGAACTACTCCCACAGCATAGTCTCTTGCATCACACATCAGCTCAAAAGGTTTCTCCCAGTGAGGTGCCACTATGATTGGTGCAGTCACCAGCCTCTTCTTCAACTCCTCAAAGGCTACCCTGTAGTCATCTGAAAACACAAAGGGGTGATCTTTTTCAAGCAATTTACATAAACGGTTAGCAATTTTTGAAAAATCTTTTGTAATCACCTGTAGAAGGCGGCGAGACAAAGGAAACTTCTTATGGACTTGACGGAAGTGAGTGGAGGAAACTTCTCAATTACATCAACCTTAGCACGGTCCACCTCAATGCACTTACTTGGCACTAGGTATGTGATCGGCTCCCGCCTATGCCACTAAAGAGTGGCAAGTACGGGGTCAATGCAGCTTTTACTTGAAGGGCCGGGATTGATTTCCACAGGGAGCTATATATGTGGGAGTTGAGTTCCTAAGTGATATAATGGTGCGTTGTGTTCTCGGTTGCACTTCTCATCAAAGGGTTTTGTAACTCCACTATGGTTTTAAACTAATTGAGATTGCAAATTAACTAACTATTATATTTTTGGATGTTTTCTCAATAGATAAAAGGAACTAGGGCTATGACTACCTCCTAGGTGAATACTTAACGGGATCTAAAACCTAAGGCACAGACGTTATGTTGGGGATTGTGATATAGCCAATGCACGGAATTACCCACTCTATACCTCTCGGTAGCTCAAGTGGATTTGCCCTAATTGCCTCTCTCGAGGCTAATTGGGTGTAGAAATTGTGCAAGCAATATAGGCTCAAGTAGGGTATTACTATCTCTAGGTTTAACCCGTTAATTGGAACTATCAATCTCTTGATTACATCCCAATTCCTTGTTGGAATGATTTTCCTAGACTCAAGTTCTCTTTCTCAAGAAGAACCCAAGTCAAATAGGCACCAATTAGTGTTTGCAACCACTAATTTAACATGGAAAACACAAATTAGTCCAAATATCAACTACCCATAAACATCTAAGCCTTAAATCAAAACCTATCAAATACCCTAGGGTTGAGCCACAACTCTAGCAAATGGGTCTAGCTGCTCATGATAATAAAAGAAAACAAAGAAATATATGAAGAATAACCCATAGAATTTAATTACAAACTAATATTTGAAGATTCAATGATAAAACACTTCTAAAATTACTCAAAATGTCTTAACAAAGTCGTTCACAAGCCCCTGTTCAAGTTAGAGTACAAAAACTTCCCTAAAAATGGGAAAAGAAAGTATTTATACTGGGCCGAATTGACAAAAATACCCTTGTGGGGTTACGGCGGACTGCAAGAAATGGAGTGCAGCCGCGGTGAGGCTTTTTGGCTTCAAGAATATGCTCTCTAAACTTGTCCACCGCCGGCCGCATAAAATGCACCGCGGCTGCGGTGGCTTCTACTGCGGCCGCAAAAAATGGATTGCGGACCGCGTTGGCCTTGATCTCCATAAATCCCAGCTCTCTGAATCTCATTAGTGCGGTCCGCACAAAATGGTTTGCGGCTGCGTTGATGCCATTGCGGTCCGCACAATATGCTTTGCGGCCTCAATGCTTTAGCTTCCAAATTTTCACCTCTCTGAATATCCTCACTGCGGACCGCACTAAATGGAGTGCGGCCGCAGTAGATCTATTGCACTGTGCTTGGAATTGTTCTTGGTACTTGTGCATGTTTTACTCATTTTTGAGCTGGTTTGGACTAATTTTCACCTTTTTGACCAAACCCTGCAAACAAATACAACATGTAAGCCTTCGGGACTATTTTGTATATATTTTTAATCAAAACTCCAGTAAGAAGGAGTGTAAAATGAAGTATAATCCCTAGTTATCAACTCCCCCAAACTCAAGTTTTTGCTTGTCCTTAAGCAAACAAAATAAGACCCACCTCTTAAGATTAAATCCAAGAAAATTCAGCTTCCCTAAGGTGACCTCTTCTAGCATCAATTGGGACTAACAATTTCCCTCAATGCAAATGAATCATTAACAACATCCGACCTTCTAAACATCATGGATTTAGAGTGACACAAGAGCATCAAGAGCCGACTCAACCCATCAAAAAAACTCTTTCTACTACTTTGGTCATTGTGGAACCCAAACTCATGCTCCTCAACTCTCCCTAACCAAACCTCACTTTTAGATTGTAGCACTCAGAACGAGGATATTGGAAACACACTCATCTCTCTCAAAGAAAGGTCTCGAGTTCGGCTCTAAGTACCATAAGCTTGCCCCTCATGTGAGTCGCCACTAATATAAGCTTCATTCAACTCATGATCGTATAGGACTTTTGTGGAGATATCGTGAAGGCTTTTGGTTCAAGGTAGGAAATATTTGGTTTAGGTGGGTTCCATATTCCCTTAAGCACTTCATTTGTTTCACTTTTGCGCACATTCTCTTGACTTTTTGAGTCATTAAGCTCTTTCTGAGGGGTTAGAGAGACATGATGTCACTCCTTCTTGTTCATTTCAAATCTTTTTTTCTCTTTTCTAAACATTCCACACCTTTCATCTCTTTTCTTTCATTGATTCCCTTTATTTCTTCTAGATTGCTCATTCTTTTTGACTTTTTGATTTTTCTTCTTTCTTTTTCATTGCCTTTCCTTTTCTTCATTTTGTACCTTTTTCCACTTTGTTGCATTCCTCGTCTCTCCCCCAAACTTATGCTTTTGCCTTGTGCTAAGGAAATATAGGGTGCCAAGAGAGGGTTAGAACGGGTGAAGGCTTGTATCGTGGCTTTTGAAAGAAAAAGGTCCAAGGCTCAAAAGGGTTGACTAGGGATATTATCATTGGTAGGCCATGAAAGTTGTCAAGACATCATTCGGGTCAAGGATAGCCTATAATCACATCTCAAGTCAAACTACACTTAGGATTTTGCCTAGACAAACATTCAGGGCAAGTTCTAGACTATTGGCACGGGACTTGGACTTGCAATTCAAATTCTCACCACACAAGCTATGGGATTGCTAAAGAAATAGAGTCGGGGGCCCACAACGAACTTAGCTAAGATTTGAGCAACACAATGGTCCCGAAGAATCACTTGATGATTATCGGCCAACACAAGAGTCTCAAGGTCACAACTTTCACCATCCTATACACAACAATTTGTTTATGACCATAGGATCAAAGGCAAATGTGCTAGGCCCAAGTGAAACTTTTCTTGAGGCACCATTACTCACTAGCTACTATTCACACAAAAAGCAAAAAGAAAAACAGACTCAAACCCTTAAGAAGGTTGTCAATGCCATCCATCATCGGGAAGAGCCACCCGGTTCACACAAATTCCACCTTTGTAAAGAACCGTGGCATTAAAAAAACCAAAGGCTTATTGCACGCAAAAATTCAAAACAAGAAGCTACGAAAATAAAATAAGAAGCTATGAAAGGATAAATCCGAAAAGCAGAATAAATATATACAATAGGGGATTTAGTCGAATATACATAAGGGGGAATGAATATATATATCAGAAGGTAACTTTATATACAGACCAAAGTGTAAAGTACGAAAAGTAGACTGAAATGGTAAAATTATGTACATACCAAAAATAAAAAAAGAAAGCGTAATAAAAGGAAATAGTTTCATATATACAGTCATCAAAATAGGGCTACCCCCTCAAATGAAAGATAGCATTGTCCTCAATGCTAACTAACCAAAAATAGCACACAACAAAAAGAAGAGAGTAAAAAGAAACTCCCTATTGGCCCTCCGTCTGCATAGGCTCCTTGTGCTGGGTCCCTGGGTCCTCGGACTGCTCGGGAGCCTGTGACTTGCTCCCTGTAACCTGTGTCTCCTATGGGACTGTACCAGAATCTGGGGCTGCTCCTGTACTGCCATCTGGGGCTGGGCAGAGGAATCTCCTTGTGTGTCTGCTAACTCTATGACAGCATCAACAACTCGGGGAATCACCCTCCTCATCTTTGGTGGCCTATCTATCTCCTGCTCTGGCTCAGGCTGGGCTGCGGGGGCCGGGTCATGCAATAGCAAGTCCAGTGGTAGATGATATTCCTTTATCTTTTCTACCTCCACCCTCAACTTCTTCACCGACTCCTTGGAACCACGAGTCTTTCTCATTTTCTTTGTCTCTTTGACAAGCTCCTTCAATGCCTTTCCATGAGAATCAACCGCAACAATGATCAACTGGTGGTTCTCTAGGAGCTTCTTCTGGTTGTCCAGAAGCTCCTTGAGAGTGTCCTCCACTGACTGTAGGACCTGCGGCTGAGGAGGTGCCGACTGGGCTGCCACCGATGTAGAAAGTACAGACAACTTAGAAGTAGTTTCCTGCATCCAATTGTTGATACTGGCGAGGTTCTGGCTCAATCGGTGGGCAGTCAAAGGATATGTTGCAGATGTGGGGATAGCTGGGGCTGTAGAAGTGGAGGGTCCTGGAGCAATGTCTGGGGTGGATGAGGTAGGCTGAGTAGGAGCCACTACTTCCACTGGCTCTTTAGACTGGCCATTAGAAACAGTGTATTTGCCCTTGAAGTTCTTGCCTTTAGGGTTATCATCACCTTGTAGGCTATACCAGGAGAAGGGAGCTTTTGGCTTTATCTTCACATCAAATTTCTTTTTCTCTACCCATTGATCCTCGAAGTACAATGGTTAGGAAATTTGGAAAGGGGTAGGATCTATCACCTTCGTTCACCACCCGTGTAATCACCCTGGACATCACATTCCCGATGTTGATCGGGTACCCCGCCATGATCGATGCCACCAATACAGCTCGGGAGAGAGGAAGAGAGTTTTTGTGAGTGGTGGGGTCTATCCTACTGCAAACAAATGTCTCCCACCCTTTTGCTTCGAAGTTCAGGGTTCTCCTCCGAATTTTTACTCCCGTTGTCAACCATTCTGGTGTGGTACCTGGGATTTCCAAGTGCCCTGTTAACCACGTACGGGCATCCTCCCCCAACTCTAACTTATCTAAGTACAATGTCTCATCCTCCTCCGGTAATCAAGGTAATCATTGATTGTCTTTCCATCAAACATCACTGTCAGATTTCGCACCTTAGTCACTTTAATGTCCTTTTTTATGTGAGCCACATTTGTGTAGAACTCTTTGACTAAGTGCTCATTGGCCTCAACCACTTGGCATTAGAAATAGTCCCAGCATGTTCTCTCTTTGAACTGCTTCAGCACATTGGGGTTGTGAGGCAAAAGGTCCTTTGTGATGAATTTTCGCTCCGGTATCAACTTCCTCTCGGGCCACCATTCTCGGAACTTGTGAAAGGCTGGTTCACTCACAAACATGTCTTTCCATCCTTCTGGTTTTCTTGTTCTCTCCACTCCTCCTACTTGGGGCTCACCCCCTCCCTCTTCTACTGCAGAGTGCTCACCGGATAGTGAAGCTAAAGGTGAGGTCGATATTCATTGTCACTGGCCGCAACTGAGCCCTCAGACGACTCAGAAGACCTCTGAGCTGATGTTTGGGAAGGAGGGGAGCTTGGAGGTGTATTTGTCAATCTCAACCTCTCCGGAAAGTCAGGGACATACTCTGGCACGGAATCTGAGTCAGATGCCTCCCGGGAGGGTGCATACTCACTTACCGAATGGGAAGCAGCTCTATCCAAAGCTTTAATTGTATTTTTGGTCTCTTTGATACTTTTCTGGACTTGGGGATTCAATTGATCATCCCCTTTCCTCTACCACGGGAGGACTCCCCTTTTCCAGGTTGTTTTCTACCACCGCCTCTTGATGGAACCATTGTCTGCTAGTGGAATTCAGATTGAATTTGTTAGTATCACAATAGTAGATGCATCAGTGACAAATAAAAATTGCAGACAGTAGAAGGCCTAGTTGCAGAATAGCAGACCGCGGACCGCACAAAATGAAGTGCGGCCACAAATAAGGTATCGCGGACCGCACAAAATGCAACGCGGTCCGCATTGAGGTGGGGTTCAGACTACCCACTCTCGAAAGAAGGCCATTGCGGACCGCACAAAATGGTATTGCGATCCGCGTAAAGGCACTGCGGACCGCACAAAATCCATCGCGGTCACGATCCTTATCTTGAGCCTTTCTGGAGTTCTATCAATGCGGTCTGAACAAAATACCATCGCGGACCGCACAAACTACCAACCTAGGGTTTCCAATTATTGTCCCAATTTTAGCTTAAATTCACATATTATTGATCCCTTAGGTGTTTAATCAGTATTTTAAAACTAATTAGTCCTAATTTAACTATTATTAAGCAAAACCTAAGCTATGATTGCAAAAAAGGGAAGAAAAAAAAAAGAAAAAAAACAACTGTTTAAAAAGAAAACAACAAAGTTAAATAAATAAGATAAAAAAATTAAAATTACCAGATGTGAGATGCCGTGTAGATGAATGAAACTTAGCAGTTGAATTGAAGAAGGGAGTGATGAATAGTTAAATATTTACTATTGAGAGTGCAAAGAGCGAAAAGTTGAAAATGAAGGCCTCAGGCCCTACTTATAGAAAAAGAACCTGGGACCCACGTCACTTACCCACCGTGGATCGCACAAAGTGGTACCGCGGTCCGCGGTACTTAACTTCAAGTGGTACTGGGGAGATGTCCACTGCGGACCGCAAGAAATGCAATGCGGCCGCAGTGGTCCACCGCGGACCGCAAAAATTGCATTGCGTCCGTGGTGGCAAACTTCAGAGAACCCCTTTTTACTGTCAAATCACTCTGCGGACCGCATTGAAATTTTTCCCCCGCACTGAGGTCATTGCGGCCGCACAAAATGTAATGCGGCCGCAGTGCAAACTTCAGAGAGCTCATTTTTTTTTCCAACTTAGTCATGCACTGCATCAAAATAATCCTACAACATCCCACAACCAGTTAGTCAAAAAGAAAATCCTATACTACAAAGAAAATCAAAGAAAAACAAAAAGAAAGACACATGGGTTGCCTCCCAAGAAGCGCTTGATTTAACGTCGCGGCACGACGCATGTTACCATGGTCAAAGGAATTTCATCAAATCCACCACGTGGCCGTATTCAAATTTCCCAAGATAATTCTTGACCCGGTGCCCATTCACTCGAAAAATCTCCCCATTCTTGTTCTTGAGATCAAGAGAACCAAAGGGTGTAACCAACACAACTTCAAACGGGCCACTCCACTTGGACTTGAGTTTGCCCGGAAAGAGACGAAGTCTAGAATTTAAAAAAAGCACCAAGTCTCCCACCTTGAACTCCCGGTCTTTGGCATATTTGCCATGGAGATACATCATTTTCTCTTTGTACAAAGTGGAGCTAGTATATGCATGAAATCTGAACTCCTAGATCGTTGAGGTGATCAACTCGAAGATTTGCAATTGTATCCCAATCCAAATTCAATTTCTTCAAAGCCCATAGTGACTTACGCTCCAATTCCACCGGAAGATGACAAGCCTTTCCATACACCAACCGGTAAAGTGACATACCGATTGGGGTTTTGAAGTCAGTCCGGTAAGCCCATAGAGCATCATCAAGCTTCTGGGACCAATCAGTCTGATTAGCATTCACTGTCTTGGCCAAGATATTCTTGATTTCACGATTGGAAACTTTCACTTGGCCATTTGCTTGAGGATGGTATGGAGTAGATACTTTATGATTGACTCCATACTTTGATAGCAATGAATCAAAGGCCCTATTGCAAAAGTGAGACCCCTCGTCACTGATGATGGCACGGGGTGTCCCAAATCTTGTGAAAATATGCTTCTTGAGAAAACCAACCACACTTCGGGCCTCATTATTAGGCAAAGCTACAGCTTCAACCCATTTTGAGACATAGTCCACCGCCACGAGTATGTAAGTGTTTCCACATGAGCTAACAAAGGGCCCCAAAAAGACAATTCCCTAAACATCAAAGATATCCACCTCAAGAATTGTAGTGAGAGGAATTTCATCTTTCTTGGATATGCCACCCATTCTTTGGAATTCATCACACCGCTTGACCAACTCACTAGCATCCTTGTACAAAGTGGGCCAAAAGAAACCAACACTTAACACTTTTGAAGCGGTCCTTGCCCCTTCATGATGACCATCATAAGGTGAGGAGTGGAATGACTCAAGAATTGACCCTTGGTATTCTTTGGGCACACACCGCTGGATGACCTCGTCATTGCATATCTTGAATAAGTACGGTTCATCCTAATAATAATCCATGCTATCCCGTCCAAGCTTCTTCCTTTGGTTAGAAGAGAGCTCAAACGGGACAACACCAGTGACAATGTAGTTGGCGATGTCCGCGAACCATGGCATTTCTTGCATAGATACGGAGAGAAGTTGTTCATCCGGAAAGATATCATCAATCTCAAGCCAATCACTAGTTCGCCCTTGCTCCTCCAAACGGGAGAGATGGTCGGCAACTTGGTTCTCACTCCCCTTTCTATCAATGATCTCCAAATCAAACTCTTGATGCAATAACACCCACCGCATAAGTCTAGCCTTGGAATCCTTTTTCGTCATGAGATACCGGAGTGTCGCATGGTCAGTGTGAACAATGACCTTGGCACCCATAAGATAAGGACGAAATTTCTCTATTGCAAAGACTATAGCCAATAACTCGTTCTCGGTGACGACGTAGTTCATTTTGGCAGAATTCATTGTCTTGCTTGCATAGTAAATGGGGTGAAAGATCTTGTTCACCCTTTGTCCCAAACCGCCCCCACTGCCACATCACTAGAATCACACATTAGCTTAAAAGGAGAGCTCCAATCCGGCACAGTGATAATTGGCGTGGTGGTTAGCTTGTGCTTCAACAACTCAAATGCACTCATGCACTTCTCATCAAAGTGGAACTTGGCATCTTTCTCTAACAATTTTCAAAGAGGATTGACCACTTTCGAGAAGTCCTTAATGAAGCGCCGATAGAACCCGTCATGCCCAAGAAAGCTACGGACTCCCTTTACCGAAGTTGGAGGTGGAAATTTGGAAATTACCTCAATCTTGGCCTTGTCAACTTCAATTCCATTCCTTGATATTTTGTGACCCAACACTATCCCTTCTTCAACCATTAAATGGCATCCCAGTTGAGCACTAGGTTGGTTTCTTCACAACGAGCGAGGACTTTATCAAGGTTGGTCAAGCATTCATCAAAGGAGTCACCAACCACACTGAAATCATCCATGAATACCTCTAGAAAGTCTTTAACCATATCCGTGAATATTGCCATCATGCACCGCTGAAATGTAGCGGGTGCACTGCACAATCCAAAAGGCATCCTGGAGAAAGCAAATGTCCCATAAGGACAAGTGAAGGTTGCCTTTTCTTGGTCTTCCAGTGCAATCAAGATTTGGTTATAGCCTGAATACCCGTCCAAGAAGTAATAGAAATCTCTCCCTGCAAGTCTGTTAAGCATTTGATCCAAGAAAGGCAAAGGGAAGTGGTCCTTGCGAGTCACCTTGGTCAACTTTCGGTAATCCATGCATACCCGCCAACCTGTGAATGTCCTCGTTGGAATGATTTCATTCTTGTCATTTTGTACCACGGTAATGCCACCCGTTTTTGGAACACATTGGACCGGATAAGTCTAAGCACTATCCGAGATTGGGTAGACGACCCCTGCATCAAGCCACTTAATTATTTCCTTCTTCACAACTTCTTGAATTGCTTCATTTAGCCTTCGTTAATGTTCTACGGAAGGCTTTGCTCCATCCTCGAGAATGATTTTGTGCATACAAAATGCGGGGCTTATTCCCCGAATATATACAAGTGTCCATCTTATGTCCTTCTTTCTCCTTTGCAACACTTTGAGAGTAGAGCCTACCTGCAATTTGGTTAGGCAAGATGAAAGTATAACAGGTAAAGTACGAGAAGGACCAAGAAATTCATACCTGAGGTGTGGTGGAAGTGGCTTCAACTCCAATGTAGGTGGCTCTTCAATTGAAGGCTTTGTCGAACGAGTTTTCCGATTCTCCAAATCCAAGGATAACTTTCGAGGACCATATGAATAAGAACCCATGCCTTGTAGAGCATTGGTACTCTCGATCAAGCCATCCACCACAATATCATCATGGTTCAATAAAGCTGCTTCCACGGGATATTCAACATTTATCATTGAGCTTGTTTCATCAATAATGACCTCGGTGACAAGGTCCATGAAAGAACATACTTTCGTGCTATTGGGTTGCTTCATTGACTTGCACACGTGGAACACAACCTTTTCATCGCCCACCTGGAAGGTGAGCTCCTCGGCCTCCACGTCAACTAAGGCCTTCCCCGTTGCAAGGAAGGGTCTTCCCAAAATGATAGGAACTTCATAATCCACCTCACAATCTAAGATAACAAAATCCGCGGGCAAGATGAACTTGTCAACCCCCACCAAAACATCATCAATGATTCCTAAAGGCCTCTTCATAGATTGATCCGCCATTTGAAGACGCATGGAAGTAGCTCGAGGTTGACCTATCCCCAAAGTTTTGAATACCGAATATGGCATCAAGTTTATGATAGCTCCGAGGTCACACAATGCTTTGGCAAAATCCGCACTCCCAATTGTACAAGGAATGGTGAACGCCTTGGGGTCTTCAATCTTGGGTGCCATTGAATGCACTATGGAACTCACTTGGTGAGTCATCTTTATAGTTTTGCACTACATAGACCTTTTCTTTGTGACCAAGTCCTTCATGAACTTGGCATACCCGAGCATTTGCTCTAAAGCTTCAACCAAAGGGACATTGATGGATAAGCTTTTCATCATGTCGATGAATTTCTTGAATTGATGCTCTTGCTTTTGCTTCGCCGACCTTTAAGGATAAAGAGGAGGAGTCCTAGGCAATGGTTCCTTGGCTTTTGGGATCACCGGTTCCGACATGTCAATCACGGGTTCCCTAGACAGGTTCACGTCCCTTTTCAAGTCCTCCCCATGGTCATGAATATTAATCCTCACTTCACTAGTTGTTGGCTCTTCAACCACATTCTCAACTTCATCGGAACCTCACCATTTGGAAATTCATCATCATAACCAACAACTCTCTTTTGCTTAGAAGAACTAGCCTCACCGCCTCTTCCACTTCTTGTAGTTACCGCCACGGCGTGACCGATATTGTTGTTGTTGTTGTTGTTCCCACCCTTGGGGTTCACCACCGTATCATTTGGTAGTGCTCCCTTCGGGTGTGTGTTCAAGGCTTGAGAGATTTGTCCCATTTGCACTTCAAGATTTCGAATGGAGGTGTTATGGGAGGCAAGTTGAGCATCCGAATCCGCATTGCGATCCATCATTTGTTTGAACATTTGCTCAACTCTACCCATATAATTACTTGAGGAAGCTTGGCCTTGTGATTGATAAGAGGGTGAATTATTGGGTTGTTGGTACATCGGGGGCCTTTGAAAGCCCGACCCCCGGTTACCGTTACCACCCCAATTGTTGTTATTATTGTTCCCGCTCCAATTTTTGTTATTGTTGTTCCCCCAATTGCTTGAATTGTTGTTCCCCCAATTGCTTGAATTGTTGTTCCCCCAATTGCTTGAGTTGTTGTTATTGTTCCAATTGCGTTGCCTTTTATTGTTCCAATTTTGGTTGTTGCCTTGATTGTTCCCTTGTCCTTGATAATTGTTGGCATACATGACATCCTCATCTTGATCATCATAAGAATCCTCTTGACTATACCCACTCGATATTTGGTCACCTTGAACATTGTTGTTTTGAATTTGATTTCCATGAGGTCTTCTCTGGTTCACCAAAACATTTACCCCCTCCATAGCATTCACTTGCTTCGACCCTTGTAATTGTTGAAGATGTGCCTTAGAAAGTTAATTCATGGTGGTGGTAAGCTCGGCAATTGCTTTCCCATGTTCTTGAAGTTCTTTGGGAAGACCATTAACACCTGAATCACCCTGAGGCACATTTGCTCTACTTTGCCATGCTGATGAAGTGTCAACCATTTCATCTAAGACCTCACATGCCTCATTGTATGGTAGCTTCATGAAGTTGCCCCCAGCCAATTGATTGACCACACACTGATTGGTGGTATTAATGCCTCGGTAGAAGGTCTGTTGTATCATGGCCTCAGTCATGTCATTGTTTGGACACTCCTTTACCATGGTACGGTAGCGCTCCCAAATCTCATGCAAAGGCTCATTTAGCTCTTGCTTAAAAGCCAATATTTCATCTCTAAGCGTTGCCATGTGACTAAGAGAGAAGAACTTTGCATTGAACTTGTCTGCTAGCTCATCCTATGTGGATATGGAGTGTTTGGGAAGTCGCTCCAACCAGTCTAATGCTTTCCCTCAAAGAGAAAAGGGGAATAGCCTAAGCCTTAATGCATCCTCTGAGACGTTTGTTTGCTTGCTCCCCCAACAGGTATCAACGAACCCCTTTAAATGCTTATAAGCATTCTGATGTGGAGCTCCTCTAAAGTACCCACGCTGCTCCAAGAGTGTCAGCATCACATTTGTTATTTGGAAGTTCCCCGCCCGGATCCTAGGCGGGAAAATAGCACTCGCATACCCCTCGTTTGGAAGTAACCGAGGGTCAACTCTCAGAGGTGGAGGCGGGGGAGGGTCTGGAATATCCTCATGAACATTGGCTTGTTGGCCCCATCTTGGATGTGGTACTTTCTTTAGTTCATCTTCTCCATTGTCAAACACCTCCTCCCCCGGAATAACATTACCCAAAGGATCCCCCATTAGTACCTGAATTGATTCAACACACACGTTAACAAAAGAAGGAAGGGAAAACACACTACACTATTCACGTAGATAGTCAACACCGTAAAAGCTCCCTGACAACGGCGCCAAAAAGTGATCGGCTCCCGCCTATACCACTAAAGAGTGTCAAGTACGGGGTCAATGCATCTTTTACCCGAAGGGACGGGATCGATTTCCACAGGGAGCTATATATGTGGGAGTTGAGTTCCTAAGTGATTTAATGGTGCATTGTGTTCTCAATTGCACTTCTCATCAAAGGGTTTTGTGATTCCACTATGGTTTTAAACTAATTGAGATTGCAAATTAACTAACAATTATATTTTTGGATGTTTTCTCAATAGATAAAAGGGACTAGGGCTATGACTACCTCCTAGGTGAATACTTAACGGGATCTAAAACCTAAGGCACAGACGTTATGTTGGGTATTGTGATTAGCCAATGCACGGAATTACCCACTCTATACCTCTCGGTAGCTCGAGTGGCTTTGCCCTAATTGCCTCTCTCGAGGCCAATTGGGTGTCAAAATTGTGCAAGTAATATAGGCTCAAGTAGGGTATTACTATCTCTAGGTTTAACCCGTTAATTGGAACTACCAATCTCTTGATTATATCCCAATTCCTTGTTGGACTGATTTTCCGAGACTCAAGTTCTCTTTCTCAAGAAGAACCCAAGTCAAATAGGCACCAATTAGTGTTTGCAAGCACTAATTTAACATGGAAAACACAAATCAGTCCAAATATCAACTACCCATAAACATCTAAGCCTTAAATCAAAGGACCCATCAAATACCCACACTAGGGTTGAGCCACAACCCTAGCAAATGGGTCTAGCTGCTCATGATAATAAAAGAAAACAAAGAAATAGATGAAGAATAACCCATAGAATTTAATTACAAACTAATATTTGAAGATTCAATGATAAAACACTTCTTAAATTACTCAAAATGGCTTAAAAAAGCCGTTCACGAGCTACTGTTCAAGTTGGAGTACAAAAACTTCCCTAAAAATGGGAAAAGAAAGTATTTATACCAGGCCGAAGTTTATGGACAAAAATACCCCTACGGGGTTTCGCGAACCGCAAGAAATGGAGTGCAGCCGCGGTGAGGATTTTTGGCTTCAAGAATCTGCTCTCTGAACTTGGCCACCGCGGGCCGCATTAAATGCACCGCGGCTACGGTGGCTTCTACTGCGGCCGCACAAAATGGATTGCGGATCGCGTTGGCCTTGATCTCCAAAAATCCCAGCTCTCTGAATCTCATTAGTGCGGTCCGCACAAAATGGTTTGCGGTCGCGCTGATGCCATTGCGGTCGGCACAATATGCTTTGCGGCCGCAATGCTTTAGCTTCCAAAATTCACCTCTCTGAATCTCCTCACTGCGAACCGCACTAAATGAAGTGCGGTCGTAGTAGATTTATTGCACTGTTCTTGGACTTGTTCTTGGTACTTGTGCATGTTTCACTCCTTTTTTAGCTGGTTTTGACTAATTTTCACCTTTTTGACCAAACCTTGCAAACAGATACAACATGTAAACCTTTGGGACTATTTTGTATATATTTTTAATCAAAACTCAAGTAAGAAGGAGTGTAAAATGTAGTATAATCCCTAGTTATCAGTATCCCAAGACTATGCCTTCCTGTACCATGAAATGACACTTTCCCAGTACTATATTAGTCTACATACACCTCTTCAATACTCTTTTCAAATTCACAAGGCAGTTATCGAATGAGTTCCCCACCATTGAGAAGTCATCCATAAAAACCTCCATTATGTCCTCTACCATATATATGAAGATGTCCATCATGTACCTTTAGAATGTGGCGGGTGCATTGCATAGGCCAAACGGCATTCTCCGAAAGGAATAGATGCAACATGGGACACGTGAATGACGTTTTGTCTCTATCCTTGGGGGAAATAGAGATCTGGTTGTACCTCAAATATCCATCCATGAAGCAAAAGTGGGACCTCCCCGCCAATCTATCTAACATCTGATCAATTAATGGCAGTGGGAAATGGTCTTTACGGAGGCCTTGTTCAACCTTCTGCAATCCATACAGATTCGCCATCATGTGATTGTTCGTGTTGAGATCAACTCGTTTTTCTCGTTTTGCACTATAGTCATTCAACCCTTCTTTGGCACAAACTGAACCGGACTGACCTAGTTGCTATCAGAGATGAGGAAGATTATTCCCGCATCTAACCACTTGATCACTTCTTTCTTTACCACTTCTTTCATGTTGGAGTTCAGCATTCTTTGATGTTCTCTAGAAGGTTTGTGCCAATCTTCCAGTAGAAACATATGCATATAAAAAGTTGGGATGTTACCCTTTATGTCTGTAATGGTCCAACCAATTGCAGATTTGCACTCCTTCAGAACCTGCAAAAGTTGTTCTACCTGCACATCTAACAAACCATATGAGATAATAACGGGTAAAGTCGAGCTCGGTCCTAAGAAAACATACTTGAGGTGAGACGGTAACGTTATTAGCTCCAATTATGGTGGCTCTTCAATTGATGGCTTAGCTGGAGGGGTCTTTTTTTCTTCTAAGTGTAAAGGCTCGAATTCGAGCTATTTTTTTATAGTACCCTTGGCCTTCAAGGGACAAAACCCCACTCCGTCAAGTCCTCACCATCTACCTCTTCTAAGTTCATGAGGCGGGCTGCTAAGGGGTCTTTTGCGTCCAGTGCCTCGTCTTTCTCCTCCAGAATCATATCCACAACTTCAATAAGAGAACAAATAGTAAACTCACTGGGTCTCCGTATAGACTTATGCACGCTATTTCTTCATCATTTAGTCTCATCGCTAGCTCCCCGGTTTCACAATCAATCAGAGCTCTCTCTGTGGCCAAGAAAGGCGTTCCCGAAATTATGGGAATCTCCTCGTCAACCTGGCATTCCAAAATGATGATATTTGCCGGAAACACAAACTTTCCAACCTGCACAAGTACATCATCAAGTATACATGATGGTATCTTCATCGTTCGTTCGACTAGCTTTAGTAACATGGATGTGAGTTCTTGCTATTCCAATGCCTAACCTTTTGTAGGTTGACAATGTCATCAAGTTTATGCTCGCTCCCCAAATCACATAAGGATTTAGCAAAAGCATAGCTACCTATGGTGCATGGAAATGTGAAACTTCCAAGGTCGGATAGCTTTTAATCTACTGGTCTTTTCACCACAGCACTACAAGTCTGGGTCAATATCACAGTGGACGGTCTTGAAAATCAAACTTGCCAGACATCAAGTCCTTCATCATTTTTGCATAACCTGTCATCTCTCTCAAGGCATCTATCAGAGGAATGTTCACCTGAATATGCTTCAACATCACCATGAATTATTTGCATTTCTCATCCTTCTGATATTTAGCCAACCTCTGTGGGAAGGGTGTTGGATGTCGCTTCCTTCCTGTGACTTGAGTTGAATCCTTCTCAGGCACTTTTTCTGATACCGTCTCTTGCACTTGCTCAGTCTCCTTTGCCACCTCTTTTTCTTTGCTTGTTTCCTCTTGGGCATGTTGCACTGTTACCTCTGTTAAATCAATTGACTCATCTATATCAAGTGGTACCGGCACAAGTGTTTCAGTTGGTCAGCTTTCTCGAGCAATTTCTTGCTCTAGATCAAGATCTCTACCATTTCTCAAACTTACAACTATCAGCTGCTTCGAGCCCTGCTCCTTCATATTGATATGAGTGTCCGCAGGTAATGTCCCTGGAATAAAATTATTAAGAGCCATGGATATCTTCCATAACTGAACCTCAATGGCCTTGATAGTTGAGTCATGTGATACTACCTTTTCTTGCAGCTGGTAGATCCTTTCATCCATCTTCTTGCTAGACCTAATGAGCTATTGCAGCATTACTTTAGTTTCGAAAAACCCGTCATCTTGTCTATCTATTTGTTGTTATTGAGGTTGTTGATAAAATAAATGTTGATTCTGGTGATTGTATCCATGTTGCCTTTGATACGGTACAACTTGACCTTGTGGTCGTATAGCTCCAGGATTATTATTTTTATTGTTGTACTGTTGTTCTGCTGGTATATACTGTTGATTTTGTTATCCCCAATTATGTCCACCTTGTCTCTAGCCCCCAAAGTTGCTCACATAGTTCAGATTTTCTTGGTATTTCTGGCCGTCACTTTCACCGCTCCACAAGCACACATATGGTTGGTTAATATATGGTGTGCATAATCCTCTATTAATCGTATCAACAATGTGTACATGCTTCTGTCCTGATTCATCAATCTTCTTGGTGAGGATACTCATTTGAGTCATCAGAGTGACCATATTCTCGGCTATGGAGTTGTTCTGCTCCAGCTCTATTGAGTAAATTACAGGGGTGATTGCAGTGTCTCTTGCCATCCATCCTGAGTTTTGAGCCATTTTATCAAGCAGAACCTAATACTCTCTAAATGATTTGCTAAAAATGCTCCACCCGCTGAAGCATCAATGTTGGATTTCAAGTCGTCTGCCAATCCCATGTAAAACCTCTGTCCCAAAATCTGATCCGGAATGCCATGGTGTGGACACTTAACCAGCATCCCTTTGAATCTCTCCCACGTCTCTTGCATTGTTTCAGCTAGTTTCTGCTTGAAGCTCAATACCTCATCAACTTGCTTGGCATTCTTATTAGGTGGGTAGATTTTTTGTAAAACTCCCAAGTAGTGATGGAGTTTGTAGGGAGCGGACTAATCCAAGTCTGAGCATCTCCCATCACTGAGAATGGGAACAACAACATCCGTATTTTTTCTAGTGTCATGTTCGATTGACTTTGTGTGACACAAATTGACAAGAAATTTTTTAGATGCTGTTGTGGATCTTCAATGTAAGACCCCGAGAATAGTCCCTTGTTCTGCAACAAATGTAGCATGTTGTTTGTGATTTGAAATGATTATGCTTGTATCTGAGGTACTGCGATTGCGGTTGCTGGATTTTTAACGGTGGGTTGTGCCCAATCATATAAGGTTGCTTCTGACACTAGAGGTGCCACACCCTAATTGTTCGGGTCATTCGCATTGTTTCTTTTGTTTTGATTATCTATGACATCCCCCATGTCTTGTTCGATTCATTCTTTTGAGTTCTGTTATAGTTTGTATTTCTTGTTTGCTCAATTTAGCGCCTTGAAATCTTTCTCAGAGTCCGGTAATACTTCGTACAATTCACCAGTTCTTGAGGAGTTTCTAGGCATGCATATGTAACACACAAGACTATAAACGTTAGAGTTTCATTATAATGAATTTCAAGTAGATAAAGCTGACTAAGCTAATAATTCTAGCAATTCTTCTAGCCATAATTAATAACTCCATTAATTCTGCGGCAACGGTGCAAAAATTTGATCACGCCCAACTATGTCTCCTAAAAGGTCTAGCGGTCGTTGCAAATATATTCCAATTTACAAGTCTGAAGTCGAATCCCACATGGAATTAACCTACTAATCACAACCACTAGTCGCAAGAATTCAAGTAATCAACCTTCAGAAATATTAAATAATGGTTTGAGTTTTTACTAAATGAGAGCAAAGTATTTAGAAAGCTGTAATTTTATTACTAACAAAGCAAATATTGTAGACAAGATTGGAAAAGTTAAGGGTTTTGATTTCTCCTACTGTCACAATCTCCCCCGCTGCGTTTCTTATAAATTCACCAAAGTATTCTTTACCAATCGTGAGTACTTTGAGTGTCGTATCTATCTCTCTCTCTCTCTAGAGAGAGATAGATAGATAGAGAGAGAGAGAGAGAGAGAAACTACCACAATTTACTAGACTTATTCTCTCAAACTACGCTAGCTGGCACTAATTCAGCGCTCACTACGATCGCACCAAGGTTTCGTTATCTTTAATATTGTTGTTAAACCCTCCGTATTGATCTCTCAAATACGTTAGGAGTGGTGTTGTTCAACAACTACCTAAATGTGTATTCTCTCTCTAGCAGTACACACTAAATGTAACAACCCGGTCAGTCGTTCTGATCTCTAGTGCATCGTTTGGCGATTTGAGGCCTTGAGTAACTTCAGTTAAGGTATTATTACTTGTACATGTGATCAGAATAGAATTTTGGGAAGTTCGGAGTTGATTTGGAAAGAAAATTCTAATTTCGGAAGCTTTAAGATGGAGGAATTGAATTTGACTTTTGAGTAAACAGCCTCGAAATTGAGATTTGAAGGTTCCAACAGGTTCGTATGATGATTTTAGACTTGGGCTTATGTCTGGATCGGGTTTCGTATAATCCGGGAGCGTTTTGGCACCTATTGTGGAAAGTTGGCATTGTGGAAGAATTTTATAAATTTGGGTTGAAGTGTATTTTTAATGTTATCAATGTCAGTTTGGAATTCCAAGCCTGGGAATAGCTCCGTATGGTGATTCTCGTCTTAGGAGCGCGTCCGAATGTGGATTTAGAGGTCCGTAGGTCATTTTGGGGTCATTTGGCAAAAGTTGGAAGTTTGACCAAGAGTGGAAATTTTTATATCAGGTTTGGATTTGATTCCGAAAGTTGAAGTAGGTCTGTAATGTCAAATGTGACTTGTGTGTACCGTTTGAGGTCAATCAGACGTGATTTGATAGGTTTCGGCATCGGATGTGGAAGTTAGAAGTTCAATAGTTCATTATGCTTGAATCGATGCACAATTCGTAGTTTTAATGTTATTTGGTATGATTTGAGGCCTCGAGCAAGTCCGTGTTATGCTATAGAGCGGGTCGCTATGATTGAACAGGGTCTCGAGGGCCTCGAGTGTGTTTTGGAAGTGTTTGGGTTGTAGCATGCTCTAATTTGATGTGTCAACGTCGTTTCTTTGGACATAAAGGAGACCAAACTGAGAAAACAGCCTTTGATTTGTGATTGGATTGAACTAGTAGATCCGTATCGTAATTACGGAGTCATATCGACAAGAATCACCGAATTCCGATGTCGTATAAGAGAGTTATGCTCGTTTCCGTGTCGGGAAAGATTGTTGGTTTCTAGTGTAGACTTTGTTCTTTGCGAACGTTGGGGAGGTACCGCGAACACGAAGAAGAAAGTTTGGGCTGAACGGTCAACGTGAAGAATTTCTCTTCGCGAACGCGAAGAAGAAAAATCGACTGGATAATGTTTTAAGCAGAATTTTAGTATTTTGGGCATATCTTGAGTTCTAGAGCTCCGTTTGAGGTGATTTTTGCAGCGTTGTACTTGTCTCAACAAAGGGTAAATATATGAAATTTATTTTGATGTTTATCCATGATTATTTCTGTTGGTTTCTCTTTTATCTATGTTTGGATTGTAGAAATTCGGATTTTGAGTCCCAAAGTTGAGAAATGGTAAATCCTTGATTTGAGGGCCGATTTCATGGACGAAATTGGATGATTTTCTGGATATAGGACATATGAGTTATGGGTAATATTTATTTTCAATAATTTTCAGAATCCGGGCACGTGGGCCTGAGGTTTGACTTTATTGACTTTTCGAGCAGAGTTAGGAATTGTTATAAATTGATTTATTATGAGTATTAGAGTATATTTTTATTGTTTGCACATTGCTTGACTAGTTTTGGAGCGACGGGCACCAGTTTGAGGTGTTAGAGCGACGTTGGAGCCGGTTATAGAATTTCGGAGCAAGGTAAGTCTCAAATCTAACTCTATGAGGGGGAAACTACCCCTTAGGTGTTATAATTGATATGTGTTACTTGTTGCTGGGGCTACGTACGCACGAGGTGACAAGAGTCCGTACGTATCTACATTCATGTTATTGTACTGGTAAACTCAGGTTCACGTCATGCTATAACTGTACTATTTGGGTTATCTCTTGCTTATTAAATTCTTTTACTTTGCATTACTGCTTGAGACTAGACGGACGTAGAGTGATAGACTTGCTATTGTAGAGATTTAACAAGTTTCATGATTAGCCGCAGAATAATTGTATTCCTCTTACGAATTTCTCCCGCGTAATGCATTCTAATGGGATCGAGTCGTTGCCTCGGCAGGATAGATACATCTATGGTTTGTGTCGTTTGAACCTCGGCAGTGCACATATTATGATGGGATCGGGACGCTCGTCTCGGCGGGATTATGTACCACAATCTCATTGGAGCGGGTCGTTCGCCTCGGCAGTACAATAGATGTATCTATGGTTCATTTTGTTCGACCCTCGGTTGTGCATAGTTTATGATGGGATTGGGTCGTACGCCTCGGCATTTCTATAAAATACTCTCATGTAAATCGTGCGTAATATCTGACAATAAGTCTGTGTATCTATGAGACTTCCTTATTTGAATTATGGCAACCTATTTGGTGAGGTCCATTATATATTTATGCTCCAGCTGAGGAGGTGATTGTTAATTGAGAGCTTGAGTTTATTGTAGAGAGGAGGAATGTATCACTTAGTTACACTTGTTTAATTCGTTTATTTACTCTGCCCCATATCTGTTTACTTCTTACTGTATTTATTCTTATTAAACTACTAGTAAGTGTCGATTTCGACCCCTCGTCACTACTTCTCTGGGTTAGGCTAGATACTTATTGGGCGTTGATTTACGTACTCATGCTACACTTGCTGCACATTTTGTGAAGGTACATATATGTCTCGTGATATTTTGAGCACAGAGGCGCGCCTATTGCAGGGACTTACCATGAGCTGCATTTCATGTTACGATCCGCATCCTGCAGAGTTTCCATTAGAGTTATTTGTATTGTCCTGTCTAATTTGTATCTCAAGCAGATGTTGTATTTTATTTTATTTCCTAGTTGATGTCATACACTTGTGACACCGGGTTTTGGGGGTGCTTATGGGTTGTCTGATAATAGGCTAAATTCACGTAGTTAGTGTAGACTTACACTCCAACTTAATGATGTTACACTGTCTTAGGAATGTGAAATGGCGTTAAAATGGCTCTAATTGTTGATTTTATGTTTCGCAGGAGCATAATGTGCTTATGAGGACCTAAGATGGTAATTGCAGCTAAATTGAAGGAGAAAAGCCCCTTGGAGTAGTTAACGTATGAAAAGAAGGAAGAAATTTGCGAGGACAGATTATAAGCCCACTAGCGCGGCTGCGCTAGTCGAGTTTCTAGGGACAGAACAAAAGTCGATTAGCGCGCCCACTAGCGCGTTGACTAGCGCGGGCACGCTAGTCCCAGGTGTACACGTTATTTCCCACGGGAAAATTCGTAAGTTTGGGGCCATTCCACTTAACCTATATAAGGTTCAACTCGCCCAAAGGAGGATTTTATCAAAGTTTAGAAGTTTGTTCAAGAAAAGCAAAGGCAAGAGGCAAGGAGGGCAATTGGGCATCAATTCTTATCTCCCTTCCTTGTGATTTTACCATTGTTGATGAATTCTTTTGTTGATTTCAGTACAATTATGAGTAGCTAACTTCTTTAGTCTAAGGTTTTGGTGGAACCCGTTGTGGATGAACTTATTGTTATATTAATATAGTTTGCTTGGTTTTCATCTCTATTTCTTCAACTACGTTCTTGTTGTAGTTGATTGAAGGGCCCTCAATTATCTGTGCCTATTTTAGTGTGTATCTACTCTAGAGAGAGTACATGTTTAGGTAGTTGTTGAAAAACATCACTCCCAAAGTATATGAGAGATCCATAACCGAGGGTTTAAAGGTTGGGTTAGAGATAACGATACCTTGGGTGCAATCTAAAGTGAACTATAATAAAAGTTAGCTAGCGTAGCTCAAGAGAGTGCGTCTAGTAAATTATTGTAATTGCTAGAGAGAGAATTACAGTAACATAAGTGTTCATGATTGATAGAGATAATTAGGCCAAACTATATGAAATATACAAGAAGGGATTCCATCAACAGGGGAAACCATAACCTTAGATCCTTATCGCATTTGTTTACACCTCAGTATTAGTTATCTTTTAGCTTACTTAAATTCACTCAGTTGTAGTTAGTAAAAATACCATAAATTAATATTCATAACTTTTGGGAAATTGATTACTGAGAATCGAGTGAGTCTAACAACAATAATTGATAGGTTAATTCCTTGTGGGATTCGATTCTGGGAAAAATACTCAGATTATATTTGCAACGCCCGCTTAGTCTTTTTATAAGACATAGTTGAGCGTGATAAAATTTTGGCGCTGTTGCCGGGGAACTAACGGTGTTATCAATTATAGTTGGAAGAAAATACAAAAATTCTTATGTGTAGTCAATTTTCTTCAATTTCATTCATGCATTGAAATTTTAACGTTTACTAACTTGGTTGTACAGGTGCATGCCTAGAAACTCATCGAGAACTGGTGAAGTCTTTGAAGCCTTACCAGACCCCGAGAAAGTTTTCAAGGCCTGGAACAGGGCCAACCGGAAAAGCAAGCAACAACCACCAATTGAATAAATTGAAACCGACACGACAGATCTCAATGACAGGAACAACAACAATGGGGAAGACGTGGTTGACACAGCTGCACAGGGTGTGGCGCCTGTGGTGCCTATTGTACCAGAGGCGCCTTTATATGATGGAGCACAACCCACGACGGAGAATTTGGCCACTACGATAGAAGTCCCTCAGATACATGCTGAGTCCTTTCAGATCACAAATAATATGCTGCACTTGTTGCAGAATAAGGGACTATTTTCGGAGTCATACATTGAGGATCCCCAACAGCATCTGAAGAATTTCCTGTCGATTTGCAAAACTCAGAGGCAACCAAACGTCACTCAGGAAGCAATAAGACTGTTATTGTTTCCTTTCTCAGTGACAGGAGTCTCCCAGACTTGGCTCAACTCGCTCCCCATCAATTCCATTGCTACATGGGAGGAGTTGGTTAAGCAGTTCCTGAACAATTTCAATCCACCAAACAAAACAGCTCAACAAATTGATGAAATCTTGAACTTCAGACAGAAACCTACAGAGTCACTACAAGAAAAATGGGAACAGTTTAAAGGAATGTTGATTATCTGTCCGCACCACGGTATTCCAGAGCAGATGTTGGGGCAGCGATTATATGGGTCGGGCAGACAGTGTTAAGGAAAATGTTGATGCTTCAACTAGTGGGCCATTCCTGAGCAAAACATAGAGAGAGATCCAAATCTTGCTTGATAAAATGGCACAAAATTTGGGGTGTACAACCAGAAACGCAACCATCACCCTAGTGGTTCACTCAGTACCATTAGATCCATCCAACAGTCTTGCTGAAAGCATGGCCACGTTGATGACACAGATGAGCATACTCACTAAAAAGGTGGAGGAATCAGGGCAGAAGCAGCAGGTACATATTGCGGATACTACCAATGGGGGCTTATGCACATCTTGCATTAGTCAACCACTTGGTAATCAGTAGAATGCTGAATGTGATCATACTCACTACCCTGAAAATATAAACTATGTGTCGAATTATGGGGGCGAAAGACAGGGTGGACAGAATTGGGGCCAGCAAAATCAGTTGTACAGGCCACCTCAATAGCAGCATAACAGTGGAAACATGGGAGCCACGCGACCTCACAATAATGTGGTACCTTATCAAAGGCCGCAGGGGTATAATAATCAGAATCAGCAACAGGCTTATCATCCCCCGCAGCAACAACATGGGGGGAGACACGAAGATGGGTTTTCCAGACTTGAAGCAATGATGCAACAGGTTATTGGGTCAACTGCCAAAATAAGTGAACGAGTGGATGCACATGAATCTGCTATTAAGAATATTGAAGTACAAATGGGCCAGATCTCGATGTCTCTGAACCATCGTCCTCATGGGACATTGCCTGCAGACACGCAAGTAAATCCTAAAGATCTGGGTCCGAAGCAGATGATGGCAGTAAGTCTATGCAATGGCATGGACTTAGACTTGGAACAGGAAAGAGCATGAGAGATCAGAAATGTTGAGACACTGGTACCAGTGTCGATTGAAATTGATGATTCAACAAACCTGACCAAGGTAACAGTGCAGCCTGCTGAAGGAGAACCCAGCGCGCAGAAGCTAAGACAGAAGTTGAGATAGCCTGGGAACCGGTAGTTGAGGTGGTGGATGACAAAGAAAAATCCCAAATCACTGGGAATAAGAGACCTCCAGCACCATTCCCACAAAGGCTGGCCAAGTACCAGAAAGATGAACAGTATAAAAAGTTCTTGGACATGTTGAAATAGATACATGTAAACATTCCTTTGATTGATGCTCTGAAGAAGATGCCTGGGTATGCCAAAATGATGAAGGACTTAATGTCCCGAAAATTTGACTTCCAAAAGACTTGGCCACATTGAAGCTTACTCAGACTTGCAGTGCCGGCGTGACCTGACCAATTGCAGAAAAGTTGTCTGATCTAGGGAGTTTCATCATTCCCTGCACCATTGGAAATTTTGCCTTTGCAAAGGTACTTTGTGATTTAGGGGCCAGCATTAATCTTATGCCCTTGTCCATTTACAAGAGGTTGGGGATTGGTAGAGCTAGACCAACCTCTATGTTGCTGCAGCTGGCAGATAGGACGGTGAAAAGACCGTCAGGCATTCTTGATGATGTATTGGTGTAGGTGGGGAAGTTTGTGTTCCCTGGAGATTTTGTGATACTGGATTGCAAAGTGGATGAGGATATTCCCATAATTTTGGGAAGTCCATTCTTGGCCACAGGACGAACCCTCATTGATTGTGAAACTGGGGAGCTCAAGATGAGGTTGAACGATGAAGAAATCACATTCAATGTGCAGAAATCCGTGAGGCGACCAAGTGAATTCGCCAACTGTTCTCTTGTTGATGTTGTGGATGTGATAGTGGAGGAAGATGACGAGTCCTTAACTATTGAGGACCCCCTTGCTGCATGTTTGATGAATTTGGGTTAGGTAAATGGGGAAGAATTGGCAGAATGGGTATTAGCACTCGAAGGAAAAGGTGTTTGGCCGAGGGCACTCGAGTTTGAGCCCTTACACTTAGAAAAGAGAGAGACTCCGCCAGCCAAGCCATCGATTGAAGAGACACCCAAGCTGGAGTTGAAGCCACTGCCAGCCCATCTCAGGTACGCGTTTCTTGGACCTAATTCTACTTTACATGTTATTATATCATCTAGTTTGTTAGATGTGCAGGAAAAACAGCTCTTAGAGGTACTCACTAAGTGCAAGACTGTCATTGGGTAGACCATGGCAGATATAAAGGGGATCAGCCCGGCATATTATATGCAGAAAATTCTGCTAGAAGATGGGCATAAACCTTCCAGGGAACACCAAAGGCGACTGAACCCAAACATGAAGGAAGTGGTGAAGAAGGAAATCATATAGTGGTTAGATGCGGGAATCATTTTCCCCATCTCTGACAGCAACTGGGTTAGCCCGGTGCAATGTGTCCCTAAGAAGGGTGGCATGACGGTTGTAAAAAATGACAACAATGAGTTTATATCCACAAGGACCATCACTGGCTGGAGAATCTGCATGGACTACAGAAAGCTGAATCTAGCCACCCGAAAAGATCACTTCCCACTTCCCTTCATCGATCAAATGCTTGACAGACTAGCAGGAAGGTCTCACTTTTGTTTCCTGGATGGGTACTCGGGGTACAACCAAATTTCCATTGCCCCGAAAGATAGGGAAAAGACCTTCTTCACTTGTCCCTACGGGATCTTTGCCTTCAAAAGGATGCCCTTTGGCTTATGCAATGCACCCACCACATTTCAAAGGTGCATGATGGCCATATTCACTGACATGGTCGAGGACATTATGGAAGTGTTCATGGATGATTTCTCAGTAGTGGGAAATTCATTCGATGAGTGCCTAGCTAATTTGACTCGTGTGTTGAAGAGATGTATTGAGACGAATCTTGTGCTTAATTGGGAGAAGTGCCATTTCATGGTACAAGAGAGGATAGTCTTGGGGCACTTGGTGTCGAGCAAAGGAATTGAGGTGGATCGTGCCAAAGTAGATGTGATTGCAAAGCTTCCACCTCCCGCATCGGTTAAAGCAATAAGAAGCTTCCTTGGGCACGCCGGGTTCTACCGGCGATTCATCAAAGACTTCTCCAAAATAGCCAACCCCCTATGTAAGTTGCTCGAAAAAGATAACCCTTTTGTGTTTTCTAATGATTGCAGGGTGGCTTTTGAAGAGTTGAAAAAGAGGCTAGTCACGGCCCCGATCATTGTTGCCCCCGACTGGGAGCAACCATTCAAGCTCATGTGCGATGCAATGACTACGCAGTGGGAGCCGTGATGGGTCAGCAAAAGGAAAAGATAATGCACCCGATCTACTACGCGAGTAGGACATTGAGTGGAGCTCAACTGAACTACACGGTGACCGAAAAAGAGATGTTGGCAGTAGTGTTCGCCTTTAAAAAGTTCAGATCATACCTGATCGGCTCGAAGGTGATTGTGTACACTGATCATGCTGCCCTCAGGTATTTGATTAAGAAGAAAGAATCCAAGTTGCGCCTGATTCGTTGGGTACTGCTACTGCAAGAATTCGATCTAGAGATTCGTGACCGCAAGGGCACGGAGAACCAAGTCGCAGACCATCTGTCACGACTCGAAGGAGCTGAAAATGCAGTGGAAGTAGAGGATATTCTGGAAACCTTTCTAGACGAGCAGCTACTCGCTACGAGCATGAAGGAAGTGCCATGGTATGCAGATATTGCAAATTACCTGGCAAGTGGTATTGCGCCCAATGAACTCTCATCTGTCCAATAGAAAAAGTTTTATTGTGATTTCCGCAATTATTACTGGGATGAACCTCATTTGTTTAGAATTTGTATTGATAACATGATTCGTAGGTGCGTCTCCGAGATAGAATAATTTTTTGTTTTGCAGTCTTGTCACGCATCAGCGTATGGAGGGCATTTTGGAAGACTTTGAACAACAGCCAAAGTTCTAGAGGTCGGATTCTACTGGCCAACTGTGTTCAAAGATGCACACCAATGGGTGAAAGGCTGTAATGAGTGTCAAAGGACGGGGAACATATCCCGTCGTCATGAGATGCCCATGAACCCGATGCGAGAAGTGGAGGTTTTTGATGTTTGGGGGATTGACTTCATAGGTCCCTTTGTCAGCTCCTATGGCAATAAGTACATACTTGTTGCTGTAGATTATGTTTCCAAATGGGTGGAAGCTGCAGCACTCCCCACCAATGATGCAAGAGTGGTGGTGGGGTTTTTGAAGAAAAACATATTCACCCATTTTGGAATCCCAAGGGCCATCATCAGTGACGGAGGCACCCACTTTTGCAATCGTGTCTTCGAAAAGCTGTTAGCTAAGTACGATGTGCGCCACAAGGTGGCAACCCCTTATCACCCTCAGATGAGTGGGCAGGTTGAGGTGTCAAATCGAGAAATCAAGAGTGTGCTGAGTAAAATGGTGAACGCCACAAGAACTGATTAGGCAAAAAAGCTTGATGACGCACTCTGGGCCTACAGAACTGCATTCAAAACGTCGATTGGTATGTCGCCATACAAGTTGGTGTTCAGAAAGGCCTGTCACCTGCCGGTAGAACTGGAACATCGAGCTTGGTGGGCACTAAAATAGTTAAACATGGATCTTGATGTTGCGGGCACAAGTCGAGTCACTGAACTGCATGAGTTAGATTAATTCAGGTATCTTGCCTTTGAAAGCACGAGGTTGTATAAAGAAAGAATGAAGAGGTTACACGATAAGAACATTATGGACCGAAACTTCAAACCCGGAGATAAGGTACTGCTCTATAACTCAAGATTGAGATTATTTCCGTGTAAGCTCAAGTCCCAATGGTCTGGACCATTTCGAGTGGTCGAAGTGTTCCCCTCCGGTGTTGTAGAGATTGCTTCTGAAGATGGTACCAACGCCTTCAAAGTTAATGGGCAGAGATTAAAATTGTATGTGGGGACGGACAAGAACAAGGAAGTGTCTGTTGTGCTTCTTGATGAACCTCAGAGGTCGAGCAAGCCATAAATGCGCTCATTCTGCATCGTGCCGCGATGTTAAATCAAGAGCTTCATGGGAGGCAACCCATTGACTTGTTGTAACTGTCGTGCCACGACATTAACTAAGGCGATGGTTGGGAGGCAACCCAATATGTAGTGTTTATAATGTAAGTACTAACATATGCAGGTGTGCGCGGGAAAGGGTGGACTCAAGCCACCCCAAGGAATAAGTATTAAAAAAACGAAGTGTGGTGAGGCTCGAACTAGCGCGACCGCTCTACTGAGCGCGCTAGTGGTCGCGCTAGTGGACTTTTGTTCTGCCTCCAGTCTTCGCCACTAGCGCGGGCGCGCTAGTGACCGCGCTAGTGCCCGCGCATATTGACTTTTGTTCTGCCTCCAGTTCTCACCACTAGCGCGACCGCTAGTGATCGCGCTAATGGACTTATGTTCTGCCTCAGTTGCTCTCAACTAGTACGGCCGCGCTATAGGCGCGCTAGTACCATCGCGACCAGGTAAGTTTTTCTTTTATTTTTTTAATTTCTTTTTTTTTCTTTTTACCCCAACCACGCAAATCACCCTAACCCCACTTCTTACCCCCACGACCCTACACACCCCCCATTGGTTACACTTCCCCCTCTCCTAAAACCCTCCCTCTTATTCGACTATTCTTCTTCTTTTCCTTAAACTAAACAAAGAACCTCCTCTCTTCTCAAGAACAAGCACTCAAATAACTCCAAGCTCTTTCTCACTCAATCCCCATAACCCAACTCTCCATCTTTCAACCACTCCCACCATAGGTATGTATCTTCTTTACTAGTTTTCTTTTCTTCTTGTAGTTTTTAATTTGGTAGTTTTTCTTTTTACTTTGTTAAAAGCTGTAGCTTTTTCTTCTTGTGTAATTGATATAATGGGTAGTGTATGATTTATACTGGTGGGTGATGGCTGTTGGGGGTGTTGTATGTTGTAAATTGAGTGGGTGATGTTTGGGAGATTGTAGTAGAAGTTGGGGCTTCAATTTACGTAAATGGGGGCTCCGGTGAATAATGCCCACCAGGTGTTAGTCAGAATGCCCCAGTGAATGAATGTATTATGACCAATTGTAAAGTGAAGTCTGAGTAACCACAGTTGGGTCACCTTTGTGCTACACTAATGAAATTCGTCTTGTAGGTACAATGGCCCCTCGAAAGCGTCAAGCCACCAGCTCATCCTTAAGCAGACGAGCAGGTTCGTCCACCAGAAGGCCACGAAAGTCTGTTGACACTCGGCCTTTTAACAGAAATAAATTTGTATCAGCTAAGGACCAGGACAGGTTCACGGAAAAGGAATCAAAGCCAGTGATACCGGAACGTGGCATGGACGTAAATGCCATCCGGCAAAACTATCCCAGGATGCATGACGAGTTGATGAGGCGCCGTTTGGATGTCTTATTTGAGGAGACTGACAAGGCCAATGAAATGATCGTCAGGGAATTTTATGCCAATAATCCGGAGCACAAGAATTATGTTGTCATAGTGCCAGGGAAGCAAGTGAACGCCTCGGTAGAGGCCATTAGGAGGATTTATAGGCTGCCACCCACGGTTGATGTATACGAGGACGGGTATGAGAAATATGGCAGGCGGTATGCTCGGTGGGAAACCATTCGTGCAACAGGCACAGATATGAAGTGGTACAAGTACGGGAACAAGTTCCACTCGTCATCCCTCAAGTTCGAAGCAAAATGTTGGTTATACCTCATTACTAACCGACTAATCCCATCCAACAACACCTCGGAGGTAAACATTCCTCGTGGGTGTCTGATATGGTGATTCATGATGGGTCACGACTTTGATGTGGCCCGGCTCATACACGACCACATGTTCGTCCGCAGTAAAATTCAAAGGTATGGGTTCTTCTTCCCATATCTCGTCACCCGGTTGTGCCTGAAAGCTGGGGTGCCGGGAGATTTCGTTGTGGATGGCAGAGTGCCAAGGGATTACACCTTCCGAGCTGATAGAGTTACAACTGGAAAGGATGTTGTGATAGTTGGTGATGAGGAGGAGGAGCATGACTTTGATGAGGACGAGGAGCAACAAGATGAGGAGGAAGAGCACGAACACATGGAGGAGGAGCAGTCCTCTCAGTCACAGGCTGCTGATGTGAAAGGCCCGTCTAGGGCCAGTCGGGGACAGCGAATGGACCACCTGGAGCATGAGGTGGCCGGGTTGAGGACCTCAGTGACTGAATTGGGGTCACGAGTTGATGCAATGGCGGCCCAACACGCCAAATCAGAAAATAAGATAATGGGTTGGCTGCGTGCCCTGGGTCGTGCTTGTTGCGTGGACTCAGGGATTGTCTCCGACCAGGACTGAGCTTTCAGGGAAGTCCCCTTACCTATCTCTGTTATTTTATTGGCCATGAGGACATGTCATCATATTAAGTATGGGGTGGGGGAAAGATTCCCTATTTATGTATATATGTACAATTGCTAGTTGTTTTCCTTATTTTTCTTGTGATTTTGTACAATTGTTAGTTGTTGTTTTTATTTTCTTGTGAGTTGTTCTGTTTTGGGTATAATTATATAAAAAAATTAAAAACAAAAACAATTAAGTTGTCTTGGCCCGACGATGGATCCCTTTCGACGGGGTTCTTGAGGGTCTAAGTCGACCACAAAAAAAATATATATTGGACTCTTCCTGATGACGGACTCCTTAGGAAGTTTTCTTGAGGGAAGTTAGTCCAAAGAAAACACCAAAAAGATTTTTTATTTTCTTTTTAGGTAGTGTAGCAACTCCCCCTTGGTTTTTCTTTTGACCGCGGTTCTTTTCCAAGGGTTTAGCTTGAACCGGGTATAGTTAGTTTTTTTTATTTGTTAGGTTTCTTTTGGGCGATGAGCTGAAATAAGAAAAGCATCCTTGAGCGTTGTTACACCTGAACACAAAAGACCTTACAGTGTGACGCTTAGGCTCATTTGTTGACTCTTACAGAATGCCATACTTTTGTATGTTGTAACTGACTTGAATGCTCAGTGGAGTGTCTTGATGAACCAATATGGAGTGAATTATGTGTCATACGTGTGTGAGGTATTTTGCATGATATTCTATTTCCACATTCGATACCTAGAACTTGCCCTGTGTGTTTGCAAAACGAAATAGAAGTTTGTTCAGTCCTAGAAGTGATATAGGCATTTCTTTGTTAAGCCAGATCTAAAAGTGTATCCACCTGATTGTAATTTACCATAGTTAACCCCTTTGAGCTTGTAAGCCTATTTCGTTGGCAACCACATTACAACCCTTACCCAATTGTTTGAATGGTCAGCTGTTTGAACCCTTTTACCTCCCGTGAGCACTTGAATTGTAGAGAACATGTAAAAGTCAAAGTGTGGGGTGGTGGTTTGGTTTTTGAGTGGAATCAACGAAATAGAAAGAATGGTGTAAAAATATAAAAGAAGGAACACCACTGGAAAAAAAAATTAAAAAAAATGATGAAGAAAGAAGGACAATGAATAAATACAGTCCTTGATGAGTGGTGAATTGATAAAATTGCACCTAAGGAAGTTTTGGGATAATCTAAAGAGAGTGGAGGAAATTCTGGTTGGGCATAAGAATGGCTTGAAAGTTAACGTAATTGTATTAAAAGTGCTTAGGGAGGTTAGTCACTATATCTAAATATATCCCAATCGTCCCTTGGCCTACATTACAACCAAACGAAGACCTATTTGATCTTAGACTGAATGGACTCGATTAGTAGAGTATTACACTACGGGCAAGCATATGGTGTATCTTTGTGGCATATGAATGTTCCTTCCGAGAGTGAGTGAATTCTTTCTATTTTGAGTTCCTACTTGTTCTTAATATTATTCTTGTGGAACTACTCTCTTGTGTGTGATGTGAGGGCACTTGATTCATGACGTAAAGGTGAGTCTTGACCTCTGTGTAGAGTACTTTGAGGAGGTAGGAATATTGCATGGCATGTGAGAGTCGAACCTTGAGGCATGGATGTTACATTACTATGTATAACTCATGTGATGCGTTCGTGGTGTGACACATTAGGGAATTGCTTGATGAAAAGAACTTTGTAGAGTATAGTGGATTTCTCGAGGACTAGCAATGATTTATGTGTGGGGTGTTGATAATAGGCTAAATTCACGTAGTTAGTGTAGACTTACACTCCAACTTAATGATGCTACACTGTCTGAGGAATGTGAAATGATGTTAAAATGGCTCTAATTGTTGATTTTATGTTTCGCAGGAGCACAATGTGCTTATGAAGACCTAAGATCGTGTTTGGAGATAAATTGAAGGAGAAAAGCACCTTGGAGTAGTTAACGTATGAAAAGAAGGAAGAAATTCGTTGGGACAGATTATAAGCCCACTAGCGCGGCCTTAGCGCGCCCACAAGCGCGGTTGCGCTAGTCTGGTTGCCAGGGACAGAACAAAAGTCGATTAGCGCGCCCACTAACGCGTTGACTAATGCGGGCGCGCTATCCCAGGCGTACACGTTATTTCCCAGGGGAAAATTCGGAAGTTTGGGTCCATTCCACTTAACCTATATAAGGTTCAACTCGCCCAAAGGAGGATTTTATCAAGGTTTAGAATATTGTTCAAGAAAAGCAAAGGCAAGAGGCAAGGAGGGAAATTGGGCATCAATTCTTATCTCCCTTCCTTGTGATTTTACCATTGTTGATGAATTCTTTTGTTGATTTCAGTACAATTGTTAGTAGCTAACTTCTTTAGTCTAAGGTTTTGGTGGAACCCGTTGAGGATGAACTTATTGTTATATTAATATAGTTTGCTTGGTTTTTATCTCTATTTGTTCGACTACGTTCTTGTTGTAGTTGATTGAAGGGCCCTCAATTATCTGTGCCTATTTAGTGTGTATCCGCTCAAGAGAGAGTACATGTTTAGGTAGTTGTTGAACAACATCACTCTCAAAGTATAGGAGAAATCCATAACCGAGGGTTTAAAGGTTGAGTTAGAGATAACGATACCTTGGGTGCAATCTAAAGTAAACTATAATAAAAGTCAACTAGCGTAGCTCGAGAGAGTGCGTCTAGTAAATTATCGTAATTCCTCGAGAGAGAGAATTACAGTAACATAAGTGTCCATGATTGATACATATAATTAGGCCAAACTATATGAAATATACAAGAAGGGATTCCATCAACAGGGGAAACCATAACCTTAGATCCTTATCGCATTTGTTTACACCTCAGTATTAGTTATCTTTTAGCTTACTTAAATTCACTCAGTTGTAGTTAGTAAAAATACCATAAATTGATATTCATAACTTTTGGAAAATTGATTACTGAGAATTGAGTGAGTCTAACAACAATAATTAATAGGTTAATTCCCTGTAGGATTCGACTCTGGGCAAAATACTCAGATTATATTTGCAACGCCTGCTTAGTCTTTTTATAAGACATAATTGAGCGTGATCAAATTTTGGCGTTGTTGGTAAACACATCATTTGTATAATCAACATTTGCTAATTTGGAATTAACACTACAGTAGTTGATTGTACTCTTTCTAATGAAATTATTTATCTTTTTAAACTCTCTAATATTGAAAATTTGACATTTATCAGAAACCATGAAGGTAATAATTATTACATATAAACATCTAATTGTTTATCCAACCATATCGTTTGTCAACAATTTTAAGGTACTTAGTTTATAGAAATATTGTCACGACCCCAAATCCTAACAGGTCGTGATGGCGCCTATCGTGGAACTAGGCTATCCAATCATCACATAACTACCCACTCGTTCTATTATAACATTTCACAAATCAATAACAAACAGTCAACAGAGTATAAAATAATTTCATTAAGTCTTTACGCCCCAATAATAATCTAACAGTCTAAACAAAACCTCCCAAGACTGGAGTCAACATGGTCACGAGCATCTACGAAATAAAACTAACTCTTCTAATATCTTAAATAAAGTCTAGGAATGAAATAGTAAAACTAAATAAGGAAGGGAAATGGAGAAACTGTGGACGCTGGACAGCTACCTCGAAATCCCGTGAGCTGCTAATAACGAACTCGGACGACTACTGCTCCGAATCAATACCTAGATCTGCACACAGAGGTGCAGGGAGTAATATGAGTACGCCAACTCAGTAGTAATAAAAATAAATCGCAGTCTGAGAAAATACGAAACATACAGCACAGATACACCAATTCACAAAAACAGTAAATCACCAAGTCACCATAAGTATTTGTCAAATACATAAGTTCGAAAACAGTTTCCCAGAAATCCTTTGAAACAAGTATAATATCAATATATCTCAGTAAAAATCAGTTTGGAAAACAAAGTGAATCATAGTTCAAAAACTAAGTAAAATCATCATAAATCTGCCCCTCGGGCCAAAAGTCATTTCTAATAACAATCTCAGTATCAGCCCATCAGGCAACCTCACAGTCACTCAATATCAGCCCATCAGGCAACCTCATAGTCACTCAATATTAGCCCATCAGGAAACCTCACAGTCACTCAATATTAGCCCATCAGGCAACCTCACAATCACTCAGTATCAGTCCCGCGGGCAACATCACTCATTAGGTACCTGCGCTCACTGGGGGTGTGTACAGACTGCGGAGGGGCTCCTACAGCCCAAGCGCTATAACAAGCCACAACATGGCATAAATCACACACAATATTGGCCCGCAGCCTCTCTCATACCACAACATCCTCACAGTAATGGCCCGCAACCTCACTCAGTCAGACACTCTCATCATGCCCTTCAGGCCATAAATATACCGGGTTCTGGACCCAAAAATAGTGTTTCATTTTCAATAAATAGTATCAAAATACTCTGAGTGTAAAAATAATTATCAAGAAACGACTGAGTGAAAATCATAACATATCAGTGAGGAAAATAGTAAAATCACCCCTCAAGAGGTAAACAAATCGGCAATAGGCCCCAAGCATGGCTTACAGCCCAAAACATATCAAATATATATCAATGTTATTAAGCATAGGCTTAAAAATCGATTTCGCAACTCAATAGTTGCCTAAATAGGGAATATATTTCAAAAGTTCCAACCTTTGCATTCCAAAACCCGTGAAAGGGTGCAGAGTCCGGGGTTTTATACCTTCATGATAGGATTTAAAGACATTACTTACCTCAAACTAGCCCGAAAACTATTCCGCAAAACGCTTGCCTCTCGAATCAACTCCCGAATGCTCCAAATCTACCAAGTTCTGTCACGACCCAAATTCCCACCCTTTAGGCCGTGACTGCGCCTAACGTTGAAACCGCTAGGCCAGCCAACGTGTAACTTGCAATAGCAATTAAAAATTATTTAATACGAAATAAAACGCAAACTCATCAGCCTCAACCAGTTTCCATCACATTCCGAGATATTAGTGGGACAACTATTTAACCGAACATCAATAACATACCTTTCCCAACAATAACATTTCCAACATCAATAATAAAAATAACAAAAAAAAAACTTGAATGCGGAAGGGAGGAACATAACAATCATAAGATAACTTAAACTTCCCAAAACCGGGGTGTCACAATCTCACGGACTAGCTACTGGAATACTAAATACAAGTCTGGAAATGAAAATACAACACTGTCTTGAAAATAAGTAGAAAGACATTGAAGCGGTAAAGGAAGGAAGCCTCGGATTCACGAACGCCAGTGTATACCTCGAAGCTCTGACGTGCACTAAAGGTGTCTCCCTCAGAACGCTCCACGGGGTCCGGTAGCAGGGTCTGCACAACACAAGGAAGTGCAGTGTAGTATCAGTACAAC